>OX451396.1:2546354-2619755 GCA_949629135.1 Eremobia ochroleuca | reverse complement strand
AAAGTTACAAAAAAGGCTAAGTAAGTACCTAACTAACGGTCGTTGACCGTAATAATAGTCCCAATTGCCATCGTGCATTCTCGAAGTAACTAGAAGTAAATTCAATAATAGAACTCAATCTATCTATTCTTATAAACGAAATTTGAAACTTTATTTATATAATATAAACAAAAATATATATTTAAAAAAAAATATCTTGACTCGAACCGTTTTGTAAATTAATATTTCCTATCTAAGTTGGCCGAGTGAAATGCGGGCGTTTTGGGGGACTATCTTTTGTAAATTTTGACGTTCGGAAAGTGCTGATTCTCAGCCTAGTTTGAACAAATGACTTGATTTGTAACACAGGGCCAAAAAAAAAAAGTACCCTCCTACCTCAGACAACTTTCTCTATATATGATTGTGCATTCTATGAATCAGTGCATTTAATATGATGTTGAGTTAAATGAAGATTTATGATTATTAATTAGAAACGAATGTCATTAAACAGAATTCATATTTTGTCGCTTGTGCTCCATAGTGGAGAAGGCCAAACAGTTGAACTCTATGCAACTCACAATGTCACTGCCAGTATTCCAATCATTTTATTATTTACCCCACGCGGGTGGCTATTCTAAAATCTAGACCATAATATCGCTTCCTACCATTAGAGTACCTACTCAAGCAATTTATTTCAATAAAACATGACAAAATCCCGCTAATAGTGAGCATGAATTGTCATTTTCTCAGTAATCTGGGCCATTTTACATCATATGATCATAATAAAACGCATTACCTACAGCAGAACATGTATTTAACATTATGTATGGTGCAAACCAGTCTTGGCGTGACCTCCTGTATGGCACGGACTGGTACTGCTTTATAGTATAGTAATAACTAGATATTGCCAGTTGTGAATTACTCAGAAGTTTTGTCACGAAGTAGGTATGTTGGCAATTTCTATAACAAAGGGGTACCAATCCATGGGTGGGTCTCATTTCTATAGGCTGTATACACTATTGTGTATATTGTAATAAAGATGCTTATATACATTTACCGTGATGGTGACGCTAGCGACCTCTGCACACAATGTGCACGGGCTTGTGCAATTTTCTTCATAGTCTGTTAGGTTAGTCATCTGTGAGCGCCGGCGCAGTAACCCGTGTCTAAAGCTAAAAGCCTTACTCCCGCGCAGTTCATAAATTCGTACGTCTCTTGTGATGTGTTGCACTGTGTGATGGGTCGTGAGTTCTATTCTCTTCCTCTGCTTTATTATGCATGTTTTGTTCTTAATAATTTACGCACGAATGTGTCTTATTTAACACGAATCGTATTATGATGAATACGATAATCACTTGGCATAATCTGCCTACGCATAATTCTAGTTATAACATCAGTGTTTTTGTTCTATATAAATTATAATCGCACGTATGATAACGTCATGTTACTTATTGTTCCAAGTTCACGTCCTACATAACGTTAACTGCAATTTTAACAGTTTCTTTGTATTCACTGCAGTCTTTTACAGTGCACAAACTCAGTTATAAAAGGAACAGTTAGAATTAATGAGAAAAATGAAAAATAAGCCACCAAACAAATGCTCTTTTTTTATTTGATGTTCGTCTGTGTCCCTCGCGTTTCTATTAATCTTTGTAATTGGCAGCACAGTTGAAACAATACAAACGCTACGATTGCATGCTTCTACTCACTATTGTGGTGACATAGGGATGACGCAGAAAAATTACTGCACTGATGCTTGACTTCCCGCGTAAGGTTCGTGGCGCACAAATGCATAACTTTTGTCTACAAACAAATCAACAGGGAAGTACGGGGTTCTCTGCGGAAGTCTCCTTTAAATGCAAAGTGAAACAAAAAAAAAAAAAAATTCTCTATGCTACAATGTACCAAAATTCAATCGAAGACCATAATTAATTGGTCCGTTCTGACTTTTAGTGGTTTATGTTGTCTGTCTTTTAGGGGGTAAAGAGTGGTTAAAACGTCAAAGTGTAAGGTTAAACAGTCGCTAATCGTTACTTAACTTTAAGAAACGTTTATAAATAAAGGAGGTAGAAGCTTACAATTATATACTAAAGAAGTCAAGCATCTGTACAAACAATGGCATTAGAAATGGCTACAATGGTGCTGATTCTGCTGTTCACAAACTACACACATCACACACATACTACATCTTTTTCCTTCTATTTCATTAAGAAAAGGACGGAAGATAAATAATAGTTTAGTCCTGTCAAATTAAGATACTCCATAGACAAGTTTAGACGTGATTAAAAAAAGGCCACTAAGAATACGTCAATTTACGTCGGGCGCTGACTAATTTGACAGAACCAAACTAACATTTATCTTCTGTCCTTTTCTTAATGAAAGAAAAAGATGCACTGAACCTAAATTTAGTTTAGTTTATGAACAAGGGAGTCGGCTCCAATATTCACCTCTTACTCTACTCACAAACAACAATAATAATAACCCTGCCATTTCTACGGCCATTCTTTAAGTATAGGTACACTAATGCTTATGTATTCTGTAAAAATGTCACCATTAAAACATAGGTGAAGAGAACTGTCAATGGAATGTCAGGTGGAATGACAGCTTACTTCACCTAAGTTTTCACCGTGACACTTTTACAGAATAGACCGGATGATGTGACTATATGATGACGTAACGCGTTGGTGTGCAGAGTTGAAGCGGCTGCTGCCGACCTTGTCGCGCAAGGACAAGAGCCCGCGCGCGCGCACCTCGTGGTACGCCGAATGCGGTGCGGACACTACGCCCAATACCTCGGCCAACACTACGCCTAACACCTCCAACACGTCTTGGTGAGTAGATGTTTCTATTTACTTATTGGTTTAAGGAAGCCAATTTGAATTTTAATGAAGAAGTACCTATTTAAGGAGACTTCTACATTCAAACTCAATAGCTAAATAATAATTAAAGAATCCGCTTTCTACAGTCTTTTTACAGTTATTTTTACCTCTGACAGCAACCTTACAGCAACGAGAATAAAATACACTATAAATCAAAATCAGAGGAAAAAATCCTTTCACTAACTCTGGAAAGAAAGGACTGTATGTTACTGTCAGTTGTCGAATTTGTTTTTGATATGGTTCAGAGTTCGATACTGTTTTTTTTGCAGTATAACATTGCAAGTATGATCACAACCTTGACTTGAATGACCTATGTACCTACCAGCATTTGCTTTCTTTTAATCTCAGTCTTTACTCTGTGCCTTTCAATATTTATTATTATTTTTCTTTTTTACATTGAGCCAATAATGTCCCACGGCTGGACAAAGGCCTCCCTACTCTCTTTCCACCTCTCTCTGTCCAAAGCAGCCAAGAACCATTTTTTATTAAAGGATTCCTTTCAGCTAAACTATTTTTTATTAAATTAATAAATTATTACCATACCAACTTAATACGATTAAAATAATGGTTGTTTCTAAAGTTGACAACCCTAATAAAGGATATCCTCAACCCATTAAATCTAATTAGTCACGCCCTAATACAGGGCTTGGCCTAAGTACCCTAGGTAAATCTGACACTCCTGCTACATCCTGTTTCATACATAACAACACGCTGTGTTTTCCCGTGTCTACGTAAATATTGTCCCAGAAGAGGTTTACTCACACCGACTTGTAGTTTGATTCATTGATCAGAATTCCAGCGAATTTCCCTTTAAGTGGCCCAACTATAACTTGTAACTTTAGTCTGCAAAAGACCTACTATAGATAGGTATTTAAATCCAGCGAATTTTCCTTTATTTTTAACACCTTTTAAAAACAGAGGGGTTTTAGAAGTTTGACGTATGTATCTGTGTGTCTGTCTGCACCATTGTGGCTCCCAAACGGCAGAACCGATTTTTTTTATAGCTAACTTTTCTGTAAAAAAAAGTGAATGGAGTCGAGTGACCTCTGGGAAGACGGGGCACAGCAGTCACGTGCTGCCTTGCAAAATTTACAAAGTTAGGTTTCGGACACACAGCTTTACAATCTCCCCAGAGATGGGCCCTAACAGGCGTTGCACAGATTCGGATCGGTCTTTTGAGAGGTAACGGTGCCCTCTTCCAGTGACCACCGAGGTGGCCACAGTGAGGTAAAAATCTCACTCTCTCTGGGTCTTATCCTCTAAGCCCGGGCGCCATTTGAAGGTACCCCCCGAAAAAAGGGTACCTACATACATAAAACTTGTGGAACGTAAACTTGAGAACACATAAAATTACGTATAAGTACAGTGAAACTTGACATACTTAAAAGACATATCCGAAAGTACATGCCTAACTCTGTATGTCGGTCTGTTACCTTTTTACACCTCATGGCTGATTTTACCTGTCAGGTATATTTTATCCGTGGAATAAATTTGACGTCTGATACTACAGACGCCAGCACATCAAGCTACCCGAAACTGTCAAATTTACCTAATCAACTTTGAACCTTATGGTTTAGCGATAAAGTTGAATATCTGACAGGTTGTAGTAGCTTGATGTGCTGGCGTCTGTACTATGTAGTATGGTAAAACTGTCAAAAAATTCAAAATTTATTCTCAGTGTAAGACTTAATTACTTACTCAATTTCTTCTATGTACCTACAAAAGTTTGCTGAAATTCGCCCTTAACGCCTTAACAGCTGTACGGAATCCGATCTTTGGCACGGTTAAGACATAGGGTAGGTACTATTTATTTCCGACGTCCTCACGGGCGAAGCGGCGGCGAAAAGCTAGTAATGTATGATGTACTTCTTGCAAGAAGGTAGGTAAAAGCGGCTCGGTGCATGGTTGCGTAGCGACGCGACATTTACGCTACAATTACGATTGCGGTCCGTTTGGCATTCGGCGCCGGCTGTGAGTTCAAGACAAAGGTCAACTGCCACGATCTTACCCTGTCCCACTTGCGAGAAATTCAAGCTAACATAACCCACTTACTGCATCATGGTTTTGATAGGCATTTCACCTTTAAAAAAAAAAGAAACCATGAAAGTGAAAAGTACAAACTGTGGGCAGTTCTGAATTTTCTTGTGGAAAGCAAAGATCAATAAGTCTAACATAACTACATTATATTATTGAAAATGAAATAGAAAGAGGTTTTCATTCTAAGTCCAGAAATAAATAAAAGGGGTATTCCTCATGATTTTTTAACACAAGGACAAGTAAAGTTAAAATCAATATTTATTTAATTTTCTTGTTATTTAAGTACGAAGAACTACGACGACGAAAGAGCGAAATAATAAAAATGCTTGGACTACAAGCATTTTTATTATTTCGTTCTTTGTCAGAAGTGACCCACAAAGATGTTCTTGGGAGGTAGCGATCTTCGCCCAGACGTTAGTGTGCGTCCTGAGTGACGGCGGAGGCGCACCGCGCAGGCGGAATGAACGGCGCATTAAACAAAATAATTTTTGACACGTTTGAACTTATCCGGAGTGCGAGCGGGCGCGCACATTTCACGGCGCATTCTATTGGCGGATCCGCTCATCAGTACCCGTATTTTGATTTTTACTCGCGGATAGTGAAATGTCGCAAATTAACTTGACAAGACTTTCCTGCTGAAGATTTTATCACAGCAGTGATGGAAAAGCCTCTCATTTGGATGTCCAGGCACCCTGACCATAAAAATAAAAGGCTAGTGAAACTGGCATAGAACGAAATAAAAGAAAAGTTTCCGAATCAAAATGGTAAGTTTGTTTTAATATTACAGAGGATTTTCAGAAAAATAACGTACAAATTGGTCTCGTATGTATCTACTTCGTACACTGGAAGCATTATTACGTCCTGAGGTGTACGATCCCAGTTTGGAAATAGTCATTTATAATAATAATCAGTAGATATTTCCTTTAGGAGATCTTTAGTTAATAGTGGCATACGTGATGTTACAAAATTGTTCCAAATGGCATTACATGTTCATAAACGATGTCACATACAGTGGTTTTCCCTAAACAAAATGAGAAAGCTAGTGAACGGAATACAAGTCCTGTTGACAAAAATCTGAAAAAAAGAAACTAATTAATGTTTTTTTTTTCTATCAATTTTTATATTTTAGTTGATGATCTGAAAAAAAGTGGAAGTGCTTTAGAGAGCAGTATTGAAAACAGTTAAAATATGCCTACACCTAGATCAGGAGATGCTGCTCCTGGAGAAAGTTCTGCCCAATGGAAATATTTTCCCTTGCTCTCATTTTTAAGGGAGGACGTCGCTCCCCAAAACCGGTGACAGTAATTTGAGCTCCCTACCGTGTCTGATGACGAGTCAGATGAGAATAATATATAGTCTTATTTATTTATTTGGGACAAAAAACAGTTATGCGTTACAACATTAATAGTTAGCTAAAGTATAATAGTAAACAAACGCACAACCCACACTATTGTCCACAGAATCATATCGATTTTAAAAGAAATAAGGAAACGGACGTATACAGAAGGGAACAGTAAGAAAATAAAAGTAAACCTGAAAAGTCACACAAACCAACTCAAGACAGCGCTCCCCGTCCAGATTTAGTTTGTGATCACCAATCAGATCACACCATAACAATAGCAAGAAGCAGTCATCGTTAAGGATGACCATAAATAGCCATTTTTCTAAATATGTTCTGATTAAGAGCAAAAATATCTAAATTTATGAAATGTGAGTTGTACGTTTCTAATAATCGGCGGAGAGGAGCTCTCTCCCAAGCATTCATTCTACACTTCTCTGTGTAGAACAAGCGGGTTGATCGCACCTCCCGCCGTCTGACACTCCTAGGTATAGACGCCAGCACATCAAGCTACCCGAAACTGTCAGATTTTCCCAAACAACTTTGAACCTTATGCGTTAGCGTTAAAGTTCAAAATCTATTACAAAAATCTGACAGATTGTAGTAGCTGGATGTGCTGGCGTCTGTAGTATACAACATAACATAGTTTATTTGAAAGTTCCATACAATTAAACCTATTGTTGCATATGCCAAACAGCATCATAACCATCAGCAGTGTACGCCTGTGCTCCAAGCGTAATATGTTGTACTGATTCATCAGATACGCATAGAAAATCTTGGTATGGTAACACTTATAATGTGTAGCGCGAAAAATTTTTTTCTGTACCATTTCTAGTCTGTGCTTATATTTTTCGTAAAATGGGCTCCAAATGGGCACCGCGTATTCCAACTGGGAATGGACTAAAGTTTTATACAAGAAGAGGAAAGTAGAAGTCTTTTTAAATTCTTTACAAGAACGCATTATGAAACCATACATCTGAAAGGCTCTATTGATAATGTTGTCAATATGGATGTCAAAATGTAACTTACTATCAAGTAGTACTCCAAGATCACGCGTGCAATGAGTTTTATTCAAGTTTATGTCATTTAGCGTGTAGGGAATAATACTTGTTTTGTTTTTGCTAAAAGAAATATAAGGACATTTTGGCAAACTGAGATGAAGTTTATTCTCAAGACAATATTGCGAAACTTTGCATAGATCCTCTTGTAATAGTAAGCAGTCCTGCATACTTGTGCAGGATTTAAAAATGTTGATGTCATCGGCGTACATGAGGAATTTGGGAGTTAACTATACAGGACTTTATGTCGTTAATGATAAACAATAAAGGACACTGAACCTTGGGGCACACCGGATTCAACAACTGTGTATTCGGACTCGTATCCATTGATGTCACCTTTCTGTGCTCTGTGGAATATGTGCGACACAAACCGTCTAAGCAGATTCCCTCTAATGCCGTTGAAGGCAATTTTGTCTAAAAGCAGTTTGTGGTCCACCTTGTCGAAAGCCTTCTGAAAATCAGTATACACAGCATCAACCTGCGTGCCTTTATCCATATTTTCAAATAAAAATTGTGTAAAAATCATTAAGTTTGTACTGATAGATCTATTTTGTGGGGTTTTAATCTAGGAAAATAGTCTAGAAAAAAAAGAACGAAAAAAAAAAGCAAAATTAATATTCTAAGTTTCTGTTTTGCTATTTTATACTAGCTGTGAGATTATATAAAATGATCAATAGAATTCCACACTCCACGCGAGTTTTCACGGTGAGATTTTTACAGCATCGACCGGCAGGTCGTCTACATGTAAATCCGCTGCGCAATCCGCCATACGCGGTGCGCCGTCACTCAGGACCCACACTTAGTCAGTAGCGGCGCGAACGCATGACGTCCGCCATTATCCACGAAACCGATGACTCACAAGCCAGTTTTCCGTACCACCGTTACCGCTGTGTACCAGCGCATAAGCGCAAGCGATTTAACATTAGCTACTATGCGTTCAAGCCTTAAATTAATGTCCAGACGGCAGTTCAGTAACTTTATTCAGGCAATTTGCCTCATTTCATAAAGATTTTAAGAAAATTGAGTATCTTTCAGTTTATTTTTCGTAATTTAAACATTATTATTAACTCTTTTAACATTCAGACTCCTGTAAATCACTTATCAAATCGTCGGCTTAGAGTGTAAACCTGCTAACTCCACTTTTGGGCAAAATTACATTTTTATACAATCTGTAAGAGAAAGTTGAGCCACACGGACAGTAAAACCAGCTAAACTCATTCTCAACGTAAAATCGGCAAAAAAGTGTGATGCGTAAAACAGCCAAATCCATTTCATTCAAATTGCGCTGCTAACTCCATGATACAAGAGCATGTTAAGTTTTGACTTCCGATGCAATTGAGATAGGCTCTGCTGATGCGGTGATAGTTAACGATAACTGCACTGTTATTACCGGTTTAAGCTCAGTACATCTATCAAATCAAATTGAAGACCCCCATATCCGATGAAAGTGACCAAGAAGCCTTAGTACAGTTAGTACCTTGTGATATAAATTCTGAGTCAGACTCTGGTTCTGATGATAACTATCCAGAAAGAAGTGCTAAACGAAAAAAACGAGAGAAGGTTAAGAAATCTAATTGGTTTGCAGAAAAAAACCGTAACTACGAGAGGCTGGCAAAAAATATTATGGAAGGAAAAGAGAAGAATCCTGGAATTATGAGGTTCCAAGAGAGTCACGGAAAATAAAAGCTAGATGCAAATGTAAAGAAACTGCAGCAGGTATTCTTAAGTGTACCAATTTGACAGAAGAGGACAGAAAATATATCTTTAAAACCTGGAGTATGACTTGACCTGAAAAACAGATTTACGTTGACAGTCTTGTGATATCTGCACCAGTAAAAAAACAATGAGGTAGAAAAAATGCTGAGGATTCTAGGAGAGGTCAGTCTTTGATCTATTATCTAAAATTACGAGATCAAAGACTATGAGTTTGTAGAACAATGTTTCTACATACTCTTAGCATAGGAAGATATACGGTGTTGAATTGGAAAAACAATGGTTTAAGACAATGCACAGAAAAATCTCGTGAGAAAAATCAAGAGCAACCAACTACTTCGAAGCCATTTGCAAAATTATTCAGTTTTTTGGACTCTTTACCCGTCATAGAGTCACATTACTGCCGAGCAACAACTGAAAAAAATACCTTTTACCTGAATAGACATCAAAGAAAGGTGTTTATGACATTTACGTAAAAAATTGGTGTGAACAACATAACGTAAAACCTCTTTCTATCACTATCTTCAATGAGGCATTTGATACTAGAAACTTAGGACTATAGTTCCCTAAAAAAGATCTATGCGAGAGGTGTGCTTTGTATAAAGTTGGAAAATTAACTGAAGTAGATTACATAGAGCATCAAACTAAAAAAGAAGAAGCGCGAGCAGAAAAGGAAAAAGATAAAGAAAAAGAAAATATAGTTTTTACAGTAGACCTGCAGGCTGTGTTAATGGCTCCTAAATCCGAAATAAGTAGCTTAAATTACCGAACTAAACTCCAAATACATAACTTGACTTTTTTCAATTTAAAAAATAAGGATGGGTTCTGCTAGTTATGGAATGAAAGTAAAGGATGCTTAAATTCCGAAGAATTTGCTACTCATATTTGGATGGATTTAATAGAAAACAATGTTGTACTCCAGGAAGACTCTGCTGAACTGATGAAAGTGATTGTGCATACACAAATGGAGGCGGACTCCATGCATTCGACCATAGAGCGTGCTTTAAAAAACAAAGATATTCATGTACCAGCAGAGTATATATATCCATCTGTAGATCTGCAAGGAAAAAACCGCGTCCATACGAAGTAAATTATCTAAACTACCAATTCTTCACAAAGTTCAATGAGGTTCAATTTTATAAAAGCATTCGACCTGGCCGATCTAAAGGAGATGCTAAGGTTACAGATATCAGGGCTCTTCGCTACACTCCAAATGGAGATATTTATTAGAATCCCAGATGAGTGGAAAATATTACCACAAAGAAAATCCTCATCGGTGACACCAGTGCCATTTACTGGTGTATAAAATTTATACAGTAACAGGCCAAAAATTAGCGCGAGAAAGTTCGAAGATCTTCAATACTTGAAAAACAAAAACGTGAAGATTATCGCTCTTATTACGATAGCTTACCTCATGAATGAAACAGAAAAAAGTGATAATATTAAGGAAAAGAAGAATAATATTTTGTTATGTTAATTTGATTATAATTTTATGAAAAGAGAATTTCAGATTATTTAAGTTTTTTGTTCCATTTTTTGTTTTGTCAAAAATTTTTGATTAAAAGACTGATCTTTAAGTATTAGCCAAATATATAACTGTGATGATTACTAAGAAATAAATAGACTGATTAACTATACGATTAAATTTATTTTATCTATCCTTGAAATCTTTCGAAAAACCTGCTATGTCCACAAAATAAAACGTTTTCTACCAAAAAAACCTTCTAAGTCATAAAAACACTTAGAACTTACTAACAATCAAATTTTACTATTTCATTAGTTTCTAGTAATGTAGAATATACAAAAATACACCAACTGTATTTTTGGTTTTAACCTAAGATTGTAAAATTCATATTTATTAAGTTTTATTTTTCTTCTGTAAATTTGGGTCAAAGTGAGTTAGCAGGTTTACACTCTAAGCCGACGAAATAGCAGTTCTCATATGTTTGTGCCTTTATTTATCTCTCGTCGGCTATGTCTTGGGACACCTCATAACTTTAACTCTGCTATTATGCGCATGCTCAGAAGGACGTTGGTGGGATTTGAATCGGATCCGTTGCTTCGCGGCTTTTAGCGCGCAAATATATTTTATTTAAATGTTTCCTTGTGTTGATAAATACTTGTTGTGCGTTTATTTGGTGTTTGTGAAATAAGACATAAGTAAGGACAAAAAAAAAAATAAGTGATTTCTGGAAAGTGTGTTTTGATGGTGGACAAAAAAGTGAAGTTAACAATTAGTGCCAATTGTCATCTACGAAATTGATTGACAGGTAAACAAAGGTAATCCATATTAAATTAGATTAAAAACATTCCAATATACCTCAGCTTTTTGTACTATTGATGCAACCCACATGTGTGTGCACAAAATTGACGCATACCTTCTACGTTTGTTGGTTTTGAGATCAATGTCACCTTGGAATAACTTTTAAAAATATAACTATCAGTGCATTTCAAGGTCTTACCAAAATAGCACAGACTATTGTTTTTTTTTCTCTTTTTTTTTTAATAAAGCAATAACAAATTTACCATATTCAACTTTCTTGGAACGTAGGTACGTTTGTAAGAGGGTCACAATGAGGAAATTGTTTCGTAGAGCTGTCAGGATGTCCCTTACATCATCATAGTAATCTTAGGTAGTTACTAACAATAAGTCATTTTAAGATTCGTCATAGCTGATTAATTGTTCATTATTTATGATTTATACCGCACTCGGAACACTTATTTCTACTTCATGTCCATTTCTACATACTACATAATGTATTGTAACACCACGCCCGAAAGAGACCCGTGGCTAAATAATAACAGCCGCAAAGGTCAATCAGTCAGGTTAAGCTACGCTTGCCGCGGTTGGTCTGTGGATGGGTGACCATCTTTACATACCGAGTCGGAAAGCACATTAAACCGTTGGTCCCGGCTGTCATTCGTGTATCTTTGACAGTCGTTACGGGTAGACAGAAGCCCGAAAGTCTGACAACCAGTCTTGCCAAGGGGTATCGTATTACCCAGTAACTGGGTTATGGAGGTCAGATAGGGAGTCGCTCCATGTAAAATACTGGTATTCAGTTGCATTCGGTTAGACTGAAAGCCAACACCAACATAGTTGTGAAAAGGCTAGGCAGATGATGATATATTGTACAGACGCCAGCACATCATGCTACCTACCCGAAACTGTCAAATTTTCCCAATCAACTTTGAACCTAATGCTATAGCGATAAAGTTGAAAATCTATTAAAGAAATTTGACAGATTGTAGTAGCTTGATGTGCTGTTTGATAAGCCGTTATCAATCCCAAAAAAAAATTCCTCGTCTCTTATCTCGCTTAGTAGGTACTTAGTTGGAAATAATAAATAACTTGTTGGAAATTTCGACTCGTTATTTACATTAAGCATGTAACATGGCAATCATGCGATCAACATCTGATTTATTCGCTAATCATGCACTACTAATGTATACATACACAATAAATCCTAGGCCATAAAATGACGACATTGGTCATATCTGAAGACCTTGCAGCGTTGATTTTTCTCACGCTGTAGTATGCCTATTTACATACTTACCATACATATCACTGCCCCGTTGGTCTCGTGGTTGCAAGCGCGACTGCTGAACGTGGGGTCCTGGGTTCGATTCCCGGTTCGGACAGTGTTATTGGGCTTTTCATTTAGGAATCTCTTAGTAACAGTCCGGAGTTTGGCACTTGGCGGCTCACTACCCCCGTGCCTCGTAAAGCACGTAAAGCCGTTGGTCCTGCGCCTGCGGTCGTGTCGGATTGCCGTTCCATCGGACTATGAGAGTAATGGTGGGTCCACACGATAGAATAGAATAGAATAGAACACTCACAGACCAACACACACTTATACGACAGACACACACACACACACACACACACACACACACACACACACACACACACACACACACACACACACACACACACACACACACACACACGCGCACACACACACACACACACACACACACACACACACACACACACACACACACACACACACACATACAGACACACCCCCACCCCCCACACCCCCCCCCCCTGTTCCTTTATAGTGGGTCCACACGATACAGACTTTCATACAGACTACAGACTTTCATACAGACTTCTATAGAATTTTGTCTGTGCAACTAAGCAGTACAGACAAATGTCGATGTGATAAAAAAGTCGCACAGACAAAATTCTATAGAAGTCTGTATGAAAGTCTGTATCGTGTGGACCCACTATAAAGGAAAAGAGAGTGCACCTGAGTTTGCGCACCTGGCTAATCTCCGTTGAGATTGGCCACCGTGACATAAATCGATCGGGAGGCTATTATTATACATAATATGTATTTAACCTATATACTTACCTACCTCATCATCTGCCTAGCCTTTTCCCAACTATGCTGGGGTCGGCTTCCAGTCTAACCGGATGCAGCTGAATACCAGTATTTTACATGGAGCGACTGCCTATCTGACCTCCACAACCCAGTTACTGGGTAATACGATACCCCTAGGTAAGGCTGGTTGTCAGACTTTCGGGTTTCTGACTACCCGTAACGACTGTCAAAGATCTACTAATGACAGCCGGGACCAACGGCTTAACGTGCTTTCCGAGGCACGGAGGGGTCTCGGTATGTAAAGATGGTCACCCATCCACAGACCAACCGCGGCAAGCGTAGCTTAACCTGATCGATCGACCTGTGCGGCTGTTATTATTTAGCCACGGGCCCCTCTATATACTTACCTACCTACACTTCACAATATCTGTTAGCTGGACGTAGATATCCCTCTCCCAAACTTGTTCCCCAACACGAAACGGAACTCTTTGAGGGACACTAAACGCCCATAGGCGTAATAACAATAAAAAACATATCGGTGACGATTCTGTTGTTCACAAACTGAACTAAATTTAAGTTCGGTGCATCTTTTTCTTTCTATTTCATTAGGAAAAGGACAGAAGGTAACTATTAGTTTAGTCCATATTCATATTCATATCTTTATTTGCATTCCATAATGTTAATAATACAGATCTTAAAATAATAATGCTTATAGCTAGGTACAATTATGGACCCTGTAGGGCACAGCAAAAATTAAAACTTATAAAATTAAACCTAAAAACACAATTCCAATTAAAAAAAAAAGTCCTGTCATATTAAGATACTCCATAGACAAGTTTAGACGTGATTAAAAAATTGGCTATCTGTCCATCTCTTAATTAAATAGAAATAAAAAGATGCACTGAACTTAAATTTAGTTTAGTTTGTGAACAAGGAAATCGGCGCCATTGTGTCTCGTTCAGTGTCCTACAGCGGCACGCTAATTGCGTAACACACTATCAAACTCAATCGGAATCATTTTAAAAGATTTTGCTAATCCATTGCTCCATTAGTACGGAAAATTTGTCCGCTCAACAACGTAAGTAACGCAATGAATGTTGTTAAACTGTCAACATGAAAGTCAATGCTAATGTTAATGTGTTGCGCAATTGCTCACTGACCAATATTATGAACAATCCAATGTCGACCGTCCACTGCTGAAACAGGGGATCACAAAATATCGAGCGATTTATTTAGGGTCTGGTTGCATTATACCCAAACTTATGCTCGCTGGGTTAAACGCGACTGACGAAATGTTGATGTTCCACCTACCCGAACAACGTCCAGGGGTCGTACCTAGTGTTGCCATCTGAAGTTATGCTGAGCTAAGAACCTTTTGGCCAAAGTGCTGAATACCAGCCTGTCACGGTCCCACTGCAGGTCGAAGGCCTTTATTCATACAGATAAACATGAGCATTGATCAGGAAAATTATTAACAATGAAACGGGTAAATCGGTTAAACAAGAAAAAGTACTTGAGATTATGGTCGATAATAAATTAGTTAATACAGCCGCTGACGTAGCTGAAGCTTTTAATGAGTTTTTTGCCAACATACCCATAACTACGACTCGCTCCTTAAATTCGTCCCCGTCTAAAGCTGAAAACCTTTTGCATAGTAGTGTACCTCAATGTAGTCGTTTATTTAGTTTCGAACATGTAACCCCACATGATGTAGTTAATGTTTTTAACCTACTTAAGTCTAAAAACACCGGTGACTACTGGGGCATCTCCATTAAACTTTTAAGTAATATAATAGACATCGTAGCCCCCTATCTAGCTGTTACTTTTAATAAATGTGTTGATTTAGGAATTTTTCCTGACCTCATGAAGAATAGTAAAGTCATACCTTTATTTAAATCAGGTAATAAAAACGACGTTGGCAATTTTAGGCCTATTTCCATCTTACCTGCATTTAGCAAAATATTTGAAAAATTAATACTCAAGCAGTTGCTAAGACATTTTAATTTAAATAGCCTCCTTCATAATGAACAGTATGGCTTTACAAAAGGTCGTTCGACTACAGATGCGGGTGTTGCTTTGCTGAAACACATATTTAACGCATGGGAGAGCTCGCAAAATGCTATCGGAGTTTTCTGTGATCTTTCCAAAGCCTTTGATTGCGTGCACCATGACACGCTTTTGCGTAAACTACGTCATTACGGTGTCCAAAACGAAGCTCTCAACGTAATAAATTGTTATTTACATAATAGGTTCCAATGTGTAGATGTTAATGGTGTGAAATCTTCCGCGCTACCAGTTCAGTTAGGTGTGCCGCAAGGCTCAATACTGGGCCCATTCTTGTTCTTAGTTTATATCAATGATTTACCATTCCATTTAAAGGGAATCTGTGACGTTGTACTGTTTGCTGATGATACATCTCTTATTTTTAAAGTAGACAGGAATAGACTAGATTTTGACGAGGTAAACAGTGCACTCTCAATAGTTACGGATTGGTTTACGTCAAATAACCTAGTTCTCAATGCCAAGAAAACGAAATGTGTAAAGTTCGCCTTACCCAATGTTAGAAATCTAGGACCCAACATCGTCTTAGATAAAGAGGCGCTTGAAACTGTGAGCTCAGCAGTTTTTCTGGGAATAACAGTAGATGCCAAACTTCAGTGGGGACCACATATATCGAGCCTAGCAGGAAGGCTCAGTTCGGCTGCCTACGCCGTCAGGAAAGTAAGACAATACACTGACGTTGATACAGCTCGTTTAGTATATTTTAGTTATTTTCATAGCGTTATGTCCTACGGTATTCTGCTGTGGGGCAAAGCAGCTGATATACAAAATATATTCGTCCTTCAAAAACGAGCTGTTCGAGCTATTTACCAGCTAGGTGCTAGAGTTTCTCTAAGAGATTTATTTAAAGATATTGGTATTCTCACGGTTGCATCACAATTCATATTTGCCAACATCATATATATTAGGCAAAATATACACTTGTATACTAAAAACAGTGATGTTCACAATGTTAACACCAGAAATAAGGACAAACTACGTGCTCCCTTTCACCGGCTTCATAAGGTTCATAACACATTTGTTGGTCTTGGTATAGGCTTTTATAACAAGCTACCCTCTTCTTTGCTAGATTTGCCTTTTAATGCATTTAAAGCTCAAGTAAAATCCAACCTTTGTTCAAAGGCATACTACTCCATCAACGACTACTTAAACGATAAGAATAGTTGGTCGCCCTGATTAACTCAAGACAATGTTTATGTTCTTTCTCCAGAATTAGATTACTGATAGGTTATTATACTATGAGCTCATTATACAATTGTTTTTATTGGGCTGTATAAGTCAAATCAGTTTAGTTTTATTTTTATTATATTATTGACATAATCAACCCATTTAAATGTTTTCTAATGAGTTGATTGCAATATGTGGTTAGCTAGTGACCTCGACGATTGATCATATTATTCTTACCTGAGCAACCGGCAGCAAGTTCGTCATGCTCCCTCAGATGTCACTGCTTGCGGTAGCGTGGGGGTCGGGTTGCCTCCTTCCCTCAAATATGGCGAGGGGGGTAATGGCTGATCTTTGCGTTATGCTCGTGAACGGGTGCTGCTTGTGGTGACTGGTCGTCTTGCTGACCATGGTTTTATTATTGTTATAATTAGTAATAACTTGTTTATTTAGTTTCCTTCGATGGTCCTAGTTTATCATTTGTGACTTCAAGCGACAGCTATGTAAACAGAACCCAGCATTGCATAAATATGTTAGCGGTCACGCCCTTCATACCTGGAGGCTTTTATTTAATTTTCATTTATTAATTTTTGCTTGAGTACCTACGTATAGTTTTTTTATTGTATTTCTTGGTATATTGGCGTTGCTAGCTGACATATGGCAGATAATTGAATTTAGTGTCCTGTGTCTTGTAATGTTAATTGCTTTGCATACCTTGTATTGTATTCAGTCAAGTATTTTCTAACTGAACAGACAGCTGTGCTGCTGGGGAGTTTGTTGCGCCACTTCTTCTTCCCAGCGAAAGCACTAGGAAGTGGTGAAGGGCGGGCGTTTTGGGGGACTGTCTTTTGTAATTTTGACGTTCGAAAAGTGCTGATTCTCAGCCTAGTTTGAATAAATGACTTTTGATTTTGATTTTGATTTTGCACGCTTGCCTATCGATTTTCTTTTTTTAGGGCTGAGTTTTCCAACGCCAGATAACGGATAATTTATCGGAGCAATAATTTTGAATTTTTGACAGTTCTTCCATACAAAAACTGTCAGACGTCAATTTTATTCCACGAATAAAAATTATCATTAATGTCGATTGAAAAATTAGCCCTTATGCCAATAAACAGTATACCCCTTCTGGAAATACAGAAAAGTTGTTGTTCCTATGGTTTTTCCTTACCCTATTTCTTTTGTGCACAGGTACGCAGAAGCAGGTCTGTACCAAGCTGGAAACATCTCGTCATCATCAGGTGCATCGTCAGGCTCCCACCCCGCCAGCCCCCTCCCCCACTCGCTGTTCACACACGAGCCGCTCTACCAGTTCTACAACGCAGCCAAAGTTGAGGTCAGTGCCATAATGTGGACTTATTTGGGAGAACTCCTTTCGAAAAGTGGAAAGGAATTTTCCGTTCGATTCGATAAAACTACATTTTTTCGACTATTAATCTGTGTCAAGAATATTTTCGTCCTCGATTCATTCAGGTTCGATTCAGATATTAGTTATTGGATGTTTTATTCATATAAGCTTAAGAAACTCCTAACAACTTATTTGGTGTAGCTTTTACTACTTAAAATTCATGAAAGCGTTATAAATAGGTAAAAATAACCTACACTTGTAGATTACTCCTTGCTTAGACAGGCCTAAGTCCTAGCAAACGCAATAATACCAGCGGACTATATCTGTCTTAACCACTCATAACAAGATCCTTCACCGCTCAGATTATAGAATAACCTTTATTCTATCACAATCTGAATCATTTTGAAAGATATTGCTAATCCATTGCATGATATGTTCGAAAAATTTGTCAGCTCAACAACGTAAATAATGCAATGAATGTTGTTGAACTGTCAAAATGGAAACCATTGCTAATGTTAGTGTGTTGCGCAATTGCTCACAGACCACTATTATGAACAATCTAATGTCGACCGTCCACCGCTACGTAGGATGTGCACGAGAGGTTTGCCACATTAGCTGCGGGGTTCATTTGTTTGCCAGCTACACATTCGTGAGGTACTCACGAATGAATCCATAGATTACCACGGCCCTGAGTCGCAGCGGACGAGCCCCCTCCATTTTCAAACAAGGCGAACCTACAAAGTACACATGCGTAAATTAGCCGTAAGCCACTGTGGATGGACCGCCACCTTAATGCTACTCTTATCTCACGGAAGAGGCACCTCCAGAAATGGGTTACGAGCCCGCAAACGATAAGCCTCGCTAAAGTACGCACTGCATAATCTTTACAGCACCTTTTACTACCAATATAAAACGTAATGACGCGGCCATTAGACCGGCGCCGGCGACGGTTGCGTCTTCCCTAAGCCAGCCATTGTCATTAGGTACCTAAGTCTGAAGTTTTGTTTGACACCATAAGTAATGCCGACACTACGCCAGCTAGTTGTGACAGCAGTGACTGCCATATAACAACTTGTGTAAGAAATAGTTCATAGGCGTTCCTTTCACCCATGCTATAAACTTCTAGCATGGGCGAAACCAGCCGACATTTCATCCTCCTTCCTTGTTTTCTTTGGTAAGTAGGCCTTTTCATGTGGAGTTTCTTACCTGTTCTTCTCCACAGGTACTTACTACTTTTGAAATGGGCATCTAACCTCATCTTTCTGACTGACCGACCCCTTGACAATTCAAATGTGCCTGTAATTGGTTTATTTGAAATAAATGCTTTGAGTTTGCAAGCCAGTCGTAGTCCAGTGTCGTGGAATAAGAACAGTCATTGGATTTTATTACGTGACGTACACAGTAATATCCTCGGCTTTAAACGTCATAAAACTCATTATCATCCTATTTCCATATTTCCCAAAAACTACACCTGTTTTCCCGGGATTCGTGTGCACCAACACAAATACCTACAACACTGACGTATGTTTAAGGAAGTAAACAATTTAATTACACTTATCCGCGTGTCCAATTTTAGAGGCGGTTTGTAAACGATTGGCGCTAATTCTGCCGCTAATTGGTCGTAATTGTAGTGACCTTCGAGAACAGACTAGACTTTGACTTGCATGACCAAACACTAACAGCAGTGCGAATACCTAGCGGTCATCGGCCTTATAGCGAATCAATTCCGTGCTGCCTCGTTGGTCTTATGGTGGCAATCGCTACTGCGGAGCATTCAGGTCCTGGACTCAATTCCCAAGACAGGCTATTTGGTTGTTCTATCAGGAATTTCTACCCGTAGTCGTACAGTAGTACGTCGAGTAGTTACACCTCTGCCTAACCTTTCGGCGGAACAGGCGTGATAATATGTGGTTTCCGTGGCGAAGTTTGATTTCGAGCACCGTGGTTTGTTTTTAAGATTCAGGTAAACCACATTCGTAAAATATTGCGTCTCACAATATCTTAAAAGGAAAACAAATTGATGTAATTCCATGAGAACAATCCCATCGCTTTGTCTCGTGTTCTTGAAATGTGTTCTGTAAACATTTTCATCGACAATTAGTGTTTGTGTCATTATTCGTTTGTGCGTTCCATGAAAAAACTATATCTATTGACATTGCGAGGATATTTACGAATCTCATGACCGAACCAAATTGTGAGTTTAAATACTTCGACGTATTACAATACATTGGCTTCAATTAAACTACATAATACAATAGGATTGTTTATTTAATCTAAAAAATCGGTAATTTCATGAAGACCAAGTAACACGCTGTGAGCAAGCGTCTAGTTTTCTGCAAGCGGTTCAGTAGTTCTGTCACAACTTTTCCAGCATACTTACAGCAGCGGCACTGCGGCAGCGTCCAGTAGTTAATGGTCTTTGACTGATATGATAACAATATTATATATTACTAAGTTCTGCCCGTGACTTCGTCCACGTGTTTCTTGTCCGCCCCAAGCGTCGCATCGCTTCACCTGCCCGCGCTGTCACTTCATTTTCGTTCAGCGATCTTTAAGGTAGTAAGTAGTTAGGGGTCATAGCGTGAAGTTACATATCCTATAGCCTCCCTCAAGAATCGGACTAACATGTAAGAATAATTTTTCAATTCGACCTGTAGTTCCAGATATTAGCACGTTCAAACAAACAAACTGTTCAGCTTTATTATTAGACATAGATGATAAAAAAAACCCTGTCCGATCGTATTTTTTATTTCTAATATTTCACCATGTAGGTAATTGCAATACCTACCTATGTGCCCCTATCGGATCGGACAGCGTTTTTTTTTTACCCGTGCATGCATTATTACTATCGAAGCTGGCCATATTAGCCGTAGAACCGATGACCGTAGACGTGTTATTGAGTGGAGACTGCGAATCGGAAACCGTAAGGTAGGAGACCCTCGGGCTAGTTGAAGCGACGATTTTCGCAGGGTGTCGAGAATCGAGCTGAATGGCGTGCAATTGCAGAAGCCCAAGCCTAAACATAATTAATTATGATGATAATTATTAGTATCTAACCTTACTCTTTCTTTCTAGTCGGTGTGTCGCGAGACCGGTGACTCAGACTCGGACGCCTACGAGCCGGGCTCGCAGCGCAGCGCCAGCAGCTCGCTGAGCGAGACGCCGGCGCCGCCGCGGCCGTCCGCCATGGCGCTGGTGGCGCCGCGCGGGCCCTCGCGCACGCTGTGGTGCGAAGTGCCCGAGGTGCTCAACTCTGCTGTGCTTAGTAAGTGGTCATAGAGTTAGCCAACCTTTATAGAAAAAGACGTTTATATAACTATGTGCCACAATAGAAATAAATTTCAACGTAACACATGCTCTTCTCTCAATCCAAAACAAAGTATTGCATCATAGTACGTATTTTTTCGGATCATAACAGTCTTATTCTTTTTATAAAGCTAATCAGTCTACAAAGTACTGAATTTAACAAATTAATCGCTGCTTACATACTGTCTGAAAATAAGCAAACCCAGTATACTAATATGGTAAAGACAGACACAATCAGAAGATTTGCAGCTTATTTCTCACCTGCGGATAAATTCAATTAATATGGTGAAGAATGCCTATTCAAGACTGAAACAAGCCCTTAGTAAATCCTAGCAATTTGTGTCTAAAATATTCCCTCTCCCACAGGTTCTCTAGCGCCCGCACAGAAGCGTCTTCAAGAAGCGAAGTTCGAGCTGCTGACGTCAGAGGCGTCGTACCTGAACTCCCTCAACGTGCTGGAGGCTAACTTCATCGCGCACCCCGCCTTCAGAGACCCGCATGTGATGCCCCGGCATGACTGGGAGACCCTGTTTGCTACTATACTACCCGGTAAATAAATTTAAGCTTTTGAAAGTATGTACTACTGAATAGATACGTTTATTTGTGTTTCTTCAAGATAACAAACATTTTCGTAAGTAATGCTTCCACTTTTAGCTAAACAGCAAATTCAAGCCTTTCAACTTGTATAGTTGACACATATCTAATATCTCAGTAAATGTTTAAATCTACGACCATCTTTAAATGTAATTTTATTTTGTCATAATCCATAATACTTTCACTAATGAGACACAATTCTATTGTTACCGATCTTTAGGAGATTTCGCGACATCGGAGCGGATACACAACATCACGTTTTTATTCTCTAAAGAGGTTAAGCAGAAGTATTTATTCCCCCATATAACTCCAGATATATTATTTACGTTCCATAACATATGGAGATCCCCGACTGCAGGTGAAAAAAAATAAATGCGACCCGGGAATTGCACCTAAGTGCTAACGCTCACCAGTCACACTTGCGACCATAATACCAACTACACGGAGAGAAAAATCTTAGAAAAATTACTGTGCTGTCTCATAATCTGAGTGCATTTGAGTGGTAATGAAAAAAATATCATGCTAGCACGGTAATCTATGCTGCACAGTAAAATTTATTGGACTAATAGTGTTTTTTTCCCAATCTCTCTTAGAAAATTTTCTGGTGTTGTCACTTACAAACTTTATAGTGACGAGCACGGTAATTTTTCTAGGAATTTTCTCTCCGTGTAGTACTAGTAGAGTGTTAGGCAATCAAAGCAAGATATTTTGTCAACGTTATTAATCTTCATTTCGTTTCCGCAGTCCGCAAATGCTCTCAACTCTTAATGAACGAGCTGGAGAAGTGCTGGCAGGACAACATCCTGCTGCAAGGCATCTGTGACATAGTGAGACAGCATGCGGAGCAGCACTTCAGCGTTTATGTCAAGTACTGCGAGAACCAAGCGCTCATGGTCAAAGCGCTGCAGCGGCTGCACGCTCGGCCGGCCTTCGCTAATGCGCTGAAGAAGTTAGTATACTCTGGAATACATTGTTTGTAAAAGTAATTTCTTCTAGAATTATTCCAAAAGGTAGTTTCGAATGGAGACGAGTGGGCAAGAAACGCCATAGTTACTCTTTTAATATGTTTTACAATATTTTGTATACATTAATTATAGTTATAAGTGGGGCCCGTGGCTAAATCATAACAGCCGCACAGGGCGATCGATCGGGTTAAGCTACGCTTGCCGCGGTTGGCCCGTGGATGGGTGACCATCTTTACATACCGAGACCGCTCCGTGCCTCAGAAAGCACGTTAAGCCGTCGGTCCCGGCTACCATTCGTGAATCTTTGACAGTCGTTACGGGTAGTCAGAAGCCCGAAAGTCTGAAACCAGTCTTACTATTACCCAGTAACTGGGTTGTGGAGGTCAGACAGGCAGTCGCTCCATGTAAAATACTGATATTCAGCTGCATCCGGCTAGACTGGAAGCCGACCCCCATATAGTTAGGAAAACGCTAGGCAGATGATGAATTATAGTTATAAGTGCGGTGGTAAAAAGGCTGAAGAGTAACCACCTTCTTTAAGTACCCACAGCACTGACTTCACCACAACGCCATGTGATCTGGCACGAATTTGCTTATGTTCAGGCGACTGATAAACAATTGGACTTATACGTTACTATAATATAGGTATTATAATAACCTAACTGTCTCGTATTGCTACAGACTGGAGAGCCACCCATCCTGCCAGTCCCTCTCGCTGCACTCGTTCCTGATGCTGCCCATGCAGCGCGTGACGCGCCTGCCTCTCCTGCTGGACGCCGTGCTCAAGAACCTCAACAGCGAGGACCTGGAGTACCACGCCTGCGCACGAGCACTCGTCTCGCTCAACAACGTGAGTAATATATATACATACTCATAAATCATTCGTCTCCACTAAACGCATTAACCACTCAAACGTCGAATGTACACCATTTGTACAGATAACAATTAAATTTCTATTGTGTCTGCTAATTGGCGCGCGTCGGGTTGATTTAATCTAGGATTGTGGTGTTATTTCTTGACTGAACCGCATTGATTAATCATCAATGTATCGTAGTATTTTGACTAGGTTCATACCTATAGAAGTATGAGGGACAGGGTGTAAAGTTATTTCATCCTCTAGAAAAGGGAGGGTCCTCCAACGAGATGGATGTCGCCGTGGGCACTGCCCGATGATCATGTCGGGCTGTTGTATACAACATTATTTTTAGTATATGCGAAACCAGAAACACGTGTCTAGTATTTTCATGTAAAGAATCTATGTACAAAATTTCAAAACTGTATCATGAAAAATCACGAAGTTATAAGCTTGTTGTGTTTCCTGATTGTCCGTACAAACAGTTGGTCACCGCTTACCACGCGGCGCTGGCCGACCGGCTGTGACCTGTGTTGTGCGCATATGATTGCGGATATGTACTTAGTGTCGCTCGGTGTCCAACTTGTTAGCTTTTTTAAATATTTTTTGGACAAAATATAACATGGTGTAAAAATTATGGGAATTGATCCAGTTACTTATTCTGAACAAACTATTTTATTTTATTGAGAGGAAAAACTATATTCAGGTTGCAATATACTAAAAATAATGTTATAATTATATGCTAGTTGCGTAGTAAACTCTACTTGCGAGATGCAGGATTTTGCGTGACGTCAGTATGATGTAGTTCGCATGTGGCGTATATACCTGTATATACCTGTTATATACCTGCTATATACCCATTCCTACTCAAAGTTCGTCAGAAATATTTTCTGTTAGTGTCCTATGGCAAAAAACAAAATCATTCATTTCGCGGCTTTAACTAAAGTGAAAGCCCTATCAGATAAATTCAACTTCGTACCGTGACGTTATGCATGAAGACTTACTATTGTTTTCTTGAGACAATGTACCATTATTATATGTTTTTTTTTATTATCTTTCACAGTACGTATCTCAATGTAACGAAGGAGCGCGCAACACGGAGCGTATCGAAGAGATGTACCGCTTGTGCAAGATCATCGAGTTCCCGCCGCACATACGCGACGCGCCCTCACTCGGGCCCGCCTGCTCCAAGCGAGATCGAAGGTAAATAAATAATAAATAGTAATTTGACAAAAATCGTTCCCTTCCACATGTAACCCGTCTGCCTTCAAAGCAAGACTGAACAGGCATCTTCTGGGCACGCACGTTCTATCATAGACCTCACCCATCGCTTTCTATCAGGCGTGATCGAGATCAAGAGCTCATCATTCTACAATATATTTTTTTTAAATACGGTCCGCTCTGCGTTGTGTCAAATATTGAGAGCTTACCTCGAAGTTCACATTCAATCCAACGCCCTAACTGTTGAGCTGTCTCCGTTCCAAAGTGTCGAAACTATTATTGATGTAAAATATTCTTAAATACAAATGAGCACTGAAATATATCATATTATTATGTACTTACAAGTATATAAAAAAGTGCGGCAGGCTAATTGCGTAACACACTATCGTTAGCAATGGGTTTCATTTTGACAGTTCAACAACATTCATTGCGTTAATTACGTTGTTGAGCAGACACATTTTTCAAACATATGGAGCAATGGATTAGCAATATGCTTCAAAATGATTCAAATTGAGAATAATAGTGTGTTACGCAATTAGGGTGCAGTGCTCATTGGACATCAAAAAAATCGTCCGCATAACTGTCAATGAGAAAAAAATATTGATGTTATAACCAACATTCTCTTTGCATTCTAGACCTGTCCGCTGGCTGGTCCGCTCGGGCGAGATGACGCAGCTGATCTGGAAGTCAGACGAGCTGAAGTTGACGTTCGGCAAGAAGTTCCACAAGCTGCCGCTGCATCTGTTCCTCTTCAACGACCTGCTCGTCATCGCCAAGAAGAAGAGGTATGACATCTTTTTTAAATCGATGAAAAATAGACATTTCACTCGTATTTCTGAGCCCAGTTACTTAGCACGGGCAATTTTTTATCGCGCACGGGATTTTCAACTCTCGGTATTGAGCTGAATATTGATAATCCAATGCAGTGGGTACGATTGCTAATGAGGGTTCCATTCAATGCATTCAAAATTCGATTTTATCAGAATAATAAATATGGCGGTTTGACATGTTTTCTATACAAACACTGTCAAATCGCAATAAAAGTTATGTGAAGATTGAAAAATCAGTCATTATTGAATTTTTACGTACTTTTGTAAATCCATTTCCAAAGTATTTGAGATCATTAAAATTATTATATTTTCCTTTCAGCGAGGAGTTATACGTGTGCGTGGACCACTGTGCGCGCTCCCTACTAGAGGTGTGCGCGAGCGACGTGGGCGCGGCTACTGCCAAGCATGCGCTTCTTATCACGCTGTTGGAGAACCACGAAGGGAGAACGCTAGAAATGGTATGTTATCCCACAAACACTCACTAACTCACAACTAATATTGGGAGTCAGCTTCGAACCACTTGCAATTTTTATAGTGTTTGTCATTAACCTCAGCAATTTAACGCCTGTTTCTGAAAATGAGATTTCGACTTTTGGATTTCTGAAAACTCTAATAGATAATGGCGCCGATTCCCTTTTTTCCCAAACTATACTAAATTTAAGTTCAGTGCATCTTTTTCTTTCTATTTCATTGAGAAAAGGACAGAAGATAAATATTAATTTAATCCAAGTTTAGTCAAATTAAGATACTCCATAGATAAGTTTAGACATAATTAAAATATTGGCTACTAAAAATACGTCAATTTACGTCAGGTGCTGACTAATTTGACAGGACTAAACTAATATTTATCTTCTGTCCTTTTCTTAATGAAATAGAAAGAAAAAGATGCAATGAACTTAAATTTAGTTTGTGATTAGCCTTACCTAATAGTACCTACCTTATGGTTTTTTGTTTTGCTATCCCCAATCGATGGATGTTTAGAAATAATGACTTTTACTGGCAACGCCACCATCTAGTTTTTATGTCAAAAATTGACTGTGTTGGTCAAAGGACAGATGACTTTTTTTTATCTGCTGGCCTATACCACACTAATGAGGCGTCATATTTGGAGACACAAGTCATTTTTTCCAACACAAAATTCGATTTAAATCCTACAATCATCGGCCTGTAGTCAGTTTCTAATCGCACGCCTTATAACTCGAACTTCGATTGCCTTTTCCACCATAAAATAAAATAATATCCTGTCGCACAGCTGATGTCCTGCGCGAGCGAGACGGAGTGGTCGCGCTGGGCCGAGGCGCTGCTGCCGCCGTGCGCGGGCGCGGAGGGCGAGGCGGTGTACGCGGGCTGGGACTGTCCGCAGGTGTGCGCGCTCTACGCCTATGCGCCCGCGCAGCCCGACGAGCTCACGCTGGCCGAGGGCGACGTGGTTAATGTTACCAGGAAGACTAGTGAAGGTAACACCATCGAACATTCTAGGATACGTTCCGTTCGAACTGGAAGGAGGACGCGCGGGCTCGCAGAAAATAAAAGGTATGAAGGGAGACCTTTGCTCAAGAGTGGAACAGAGAGTTAGTATTTCACACTAAGCTCCATTTTAAGAACCTTTCGTTTTTGTTTTTGGTTTGCCTATTTTAGTCGGAAGTGACGACATATTGAGAAGTATAGCAGACAATTTAATTTACATCGAATGTAACTTGTAGTTACGAATGTGCCAGCTTTATTTATTATATCTGCACCAGATAATAGATCGTGAACAAATGAACTGATTTCATTTCCTGTTTGAGTCATGTTCGTCCTACTGAGTACTCAGTAGAACGAACATGACTCATTTTGTTCCTACAACGTGATAAGGTTCTTTTTGCGCGTGGATACTATTGGAACAAACGCCGCCATCTTGTAAAAACAATTTCTGTGACAATTTCACAAATGTTTACCCACAACGCCCTTCTTTCAATGTAATTTAGGCGCCAAAAGATCTTTGTAGCACTCTAGCTATGTTTTGTAATGAAAATGTTTCCCTCCAGGCTGGTACTACGGCGAGCGCACGCGCGACGGCGAGGCGGGCTGGTTCCCGGGCGCCTACACCGCGGAGATCGCGTCCCCGCACGTGCGCGCGCGCAACCTGCGCCAGCGCTACCGCCTGCTCGCGCTGTCCGGGACCTACCTCGGCCAGAAGAAGAGGGCGCACGTATGACCCCGCACCACGCACTAGAAGGGTACGAAATAATACCCCAACAGACAGATTAAGCTAGACTTTCGAAGTATGACGTCGTCTTAGCACTAATCTTGTATTAACAAGGCCTATTTCAGCGTTCTGTCGTATCGCTTTTTCTCTAAATCATTCCGTCTGGTTTTATAGAGCATTTTAAATTAAATTCTTGTCTTTTGAGGTGGACACTCAAATGATAACTGTTTATTAATTCGCAACTATGACCCCTATTCCAAAACGATGCTCAAGAATGGATCTTGCCTTGCACCAAGATTTTTTCTGACAGGGTAGAGAACTGTTTCAGGCATGCTTCGTCATAGAGTGCGGGAGTGTAACGTCACAATAAAGGTGCTACATTCCGTTGGCAACTGTCTCTTACACATTTACTGCGCAGCCGCACTGATATCACGGGGTTAGGTAATGTTGAAGAAAGTATTGAATGGAAAAGACAAAAAATTTAGAAGTATGAAGTTGTTCGATATCATCACAGTTGTTGTTAGAATCTCACAATAATGTTAGAAGATTGTCTCAAAACTTCTTCCTTACGTTGTTACTGTATTGATAGAGAAAGAGTATTAGCAATCATAGACACGACTTACTGTCTATGAAACTGTATTGTTTGTAAAAAGAGATGGTCCGTCCAGTCACTGCCTTTATAATGATATGGAGAAACTGTGTTTGTTTTATGGACTATTTAACGGTTTGTGTGGATCGAAACGATCCGACACACTCGAAGGTGCTTACTTGTGATAGTTCCGCTCTATTCGATGAACAAAATCATTTAGATTTCTACGAAATCGAGTTATGTAACAGCTCT
Source organism: Eremobia ochroleuca (assembly GCA_949629135.1). Classification (NCBI taxonomy): domain Eukaryota; kingdom Metazoa; phylum Arthropoda; class Insecta; order Lepidoptera; family Noctuidae; genus Eremobia; species Eremobia ochroleuca. The sequence continues at coordinate 2,591,048 of OX451396.1, read as the reverse complement.
TTTTAAATATATTATAAAATTATTTAATGAAATATTTTCTTGATTTAATAATACTATATTTAAAGACAGACTATAAATAATTAATCAAATATAAATCAGTTATTAATTATATTTTATTGTACGAGTAGTAACATTTAATTCGGACGTGTTCCGCTGCAGCGTCTCGTTGCAGAATGTAGCTCGCGTGTTATTATAGAACACAGTCGATAACAATCAAATTGATAACGCGAGTGGACTCTGCTTACATTAGTTTAGTACGTAGTTATAATCGTCAAGTGTACAGTTACGTATGAGATTCGCAGCAGTTTGTTGTACAGTATAACATTGTAAGACATATACTGATTAGGTTAAGACACATTGTATCATCAAGTAACGCTTCACTTGCCCGCTGTATTCGAAAATTGCCTAGTCATTACGAGCGGATGAGTTGATCATGAAATTATCAAGTATTTAGTCAACATTCCTTGGCTAGCACTTAGTCTGAATTACATTGCTCGAGTTGGCCGCTCATTTAATATCTTAAACGAAGCACGGCCATATCTACAAGTGAATGTAATTCCGGCTATAATTTTGCACCATATCATTAACAATTAAATCAAGTTACGTTTGTATTGTACTTAAGTAAATTATTGTGTATATAGAATTAGGAACAAATGTAACAAATCATGGATGTTATATATTTATGAGTTATATGGTATGATAATAAAATGTAATTAAATAATGGCATTGTTTCATTTCCTCTACTGAGTGTGACAGCGAATTTATGTGCTGACTACAGTATCATTTTCAGAATTTGCTTTCCCGTTAAAAAAAAATTACTCCTATTAAATTTGGATTTTTAATAACACCAACCTGCTCTGGGCCCGCATGGTGTATTAAAAAGTGAAACCTTCGATGATGAAATATTCATGTAAACGATACACGTGTACAATACACCACGGTTGTTATGATGCTTTTACCCAAGCTTCGTAATACGCAGGCGCGCACACACGTACTAAGACACGTACAACGCTCAGACCCAAGCGTCGTGCGTAGCACGTAACACCACTATCAGCGTATTAGGTTTCTGCTTGAAGGCGCCCAGAGCAGTACCGACAGCGCACAAAGAGGAGATCACAAATATAAGAAACACTGTATAACGCCTATCTCATTCTCTCGCACGTTAAATCCTATAGATGTATGTGTTTATCTCTTTTTACTATCGCTTTTTCGTTTCATTGGGTTTCAAACGATGCTAAAGATGTTTTCACTTCAAAAATTTGGGGTTCTATGCCCCAAAAGGAAAAGATGGAACTCTTATAGGCCCCATTTTGACCAAGATGTAAGGTTTGTAGAGTTGGGCTCTCATTAACCTTTTGAACGCTAATCACTTGTATACAAGTTCGTATTACACAAGTGATTAGCGTTCAAAAGGTTAATTCACTGTGGTTCGATTAGCAGGACGGCTGCCTCAAATATCTCAAAAACTTGACGTACCTACTAGGATTCCTAGGTCAAAACTCAAAAGTAATGAAATTTTCACACTACCAGGTGTGTCTGCGGATTAATAGATGACCTTATATTGACCTTGACCATGACCTTTGTGAAATATTATCACCGTTTTGTAAAATCAAAACGAGAATAGTCGATTAAGCAGGTACTAATCAGTGTTTAACTGACACAAACTGAATACTGTTTTGGGCATTTACCGTACTGCAAAAACGTGGTGATTTCAGGCAACCAGCGCCTCGAATTGAACACAGAATGGGAAATAGTGACTAGAATTTGAACGTTTTTAACAAAGACATTAAGAAATAGCGCACACTATGCGACTGCGACTACTCGGCGACTAGACGCCACTGCAGGCTGCGTCGGGTTATTCCGTTTATCCACCCTAAGGTCCCTTTCCCACGGCAAGATCCCGTTTTTTTGCAGGATCCCGTTTAGTAGTGTACGTGTTTAAATATACATATTCACACAAGCATCCTGTTTGCAGTATCCGTAAAACAGGATGCTTGTGTGAATATGTATATTTAAGCACCTGCAAAAAACCGTACCTGCAAAAAACGGGATCTTGCCGTTGGAAAGGGCCCTAAGGCCCTATTACGCGGAAACGCATGTCCGAGAGCGGAGGCCTATTTGGATAAACGGAATTTATGGGCTTAGGGTGGACAACGACAGGTTAGGGGTATCGCACGCTCTCGCTAATTGTCGCAGCGACTAGTCGCACGGTGCTATCGCACACCCGACCTATGACTGCCTATGAGGTAGCGTCAGTCCTCCGTTAGGTATGTGGGTATTTCTTATGAAATTTCAAAATTTGAGATATTATTGAAATTTCTTTTTATTTTATAAACATCGATATTTTTATTTGCAGAAATCAAAAAAGTTGCTTTAAGGTCACAGCTCATTAGAGCCACCCGGCACCCACTCCACACCGCCTCGCCTCCTGCGGCTAGCATTCTTTATATGGACTTGTATGGGTATGCGCTCACTACATCAACTCCGTAGCGTCACCGGATCGCCTCGGTCGTAAGCCCTCCACGCGCGGACGGCGGGTGGACCACTCGGTGACAACTCGCTGCTCGCATGCTTGCCTTGCGTCTACCGCGCATTTCCAACGCGTGGGTCTCGAGTGGACCGCGCGCTGCCCGCGAGGACGATACGTTGGCGATGCGCCGCTCCCCACCCTCCCTTCGTTCAATTCACTCGTTGACCGCACGGGGTCCACTGGTTGACGACGCGAGGTCCACTGTTTGACCACGGGACGTTTATTGGTGATAACGCGGCGTCCACCCGTGGACCACGTGTCGACAACGAGTGGACGCCGTGCGACGAGGCGGTGCGGGGTGGCTCTAATGAGCTGTGACCTTTAAGAGATCTATTTAGGAGTATTGGTCTTCCATATTTTTGTGTATAATCTATAAAAAATGAGGTTTGAAAAAATAAATTAATGAGGGATAAATGATAAATTACTACTTACTTCGCATCTGTCGTCTATTTCGAGCAGCTACATCTTCTCTAATTTGCTGCACAACTGATACTGGACTTGGTGGGGATGTTTCATCAAGTATTCTTTGTAAATTTTGGTGTGCTATAGCTTTTTTTCATTCCTATGCACTTTACTATTTTCGTTCCATTGTTTTCGCTTTTTTCCGAGTTCTCTAGCATTCATATGAATAACTGATTTTACCTGACCCTTCTCTTTTTTCTTTAAATATTTTAATCTTTCTTTTCCCACAGTTTTTCCGAAGATTCAGTATTATTTTTAATTTTTTCTCGCCTTCTTCTATCATACTCTTTCTTTTTTATTTTTTTTTTCTGCCTCGCTCAACTTCTCTAGTCGTGCTATTTTTTTCCACATACATGTAAGTAGGTACCTGTTTTAAATCAAATACCATGAAATACAAGTTACAAGAAATAAATAAAAAAAAGGAATAGAACCCTAGAATACTGTATAAATCATTCCCACATACTGCCGTAATTCCCTCTCTCCTAAATGCAGTGAGGGAATGACGAATTTTAACTAAAGCTACAAAAACACCAGCATATAACCTCAATTTGCTTGTTACATTTCGAATATGCATTTTACTCCCGAAAACGCATAAAAACAAAAATTTATACAACGTGTAACGTTAAATGCGCAAAACCTCAGACACCCCAACTGATTTAAATTCAATTGACCTATTTCAGAGAGAAAATAATGTTGTAATATTGGGTTAATAGAATTTTATGTCTTTGGTTTACTGGCAGTTTTTAAAGTCTATGGTCGTCTAAAAGAGAAAAAGAAAAATGTTGTTAGGAATCGGTTTGAATAAAAAATAACTATGTGTAGTACAGAGAATCTTACAGTGTAGTTTTTGGTAAAAGATTAAAATGGAATGAACGTAGTCTAGTAAAAGAGTATTTTCGATATGATTTTATTTGGAGCTGTTTATTTGTAATGTGTGTTTTAAAATAAATTAAAAGTGCAGCATGTTGAATAACTGAGTTTAATTTAAAGAAGAAGGATTCCTCTCACAATATGACGGCACGGACTAGAAAAAAAAGAAGGACTCCGCGCACGCGTATCGAAAGTGAAGCACCCTACCGGTCTATGTGTGCGTGATTTGAGGGATACCAGATGAATGAAAATTTCCCCATGTTTTAAATATTTGGAGAGTGTATTAATTTATTACAATAAAGCGATATAAGAAGTCCACTTAACTGAAATTACAAAAATATACTAGTGAAAACTCAAAATTAAGTTTTTATTTTGTATGGATGACTAGAAAAACGCTGCTGTAGAATACGTAATTCAATTGATTGTCTTGAATTACCGATTACGAAGATAGGGGGATGGGTATTAAAGCTTACTTACCTAAAACACACAAGGTGTATTTTACCTATAATAAGAAAACTATTTAACGTTCTGTAGAAAATAAAACTGAAATATTTATTCAAATGATTTAATCAGAATCTTCACAACACATAATACACTCACTAACCCGCACTGCATTCTTTATCGATCCAAGAAACATTACAAAAGCACGCTAATCCGTTCCAATCTAAGAACCCTCGCCAATTGATGATTTGTATCAAAATGTATACAGCATATCACGCTTGTTTTCGACGGAACGCAATGGTCTTCACATCTGTAGTTTCTTATTATTATAATCCAATCATTGTTCCATGAATGATTTGCTGTAGGAAATCTATAAAAAGAATCATAGTCAATACTTGCAAAAAAATGACAAAGAACACAAAAAAAAAATTACCCAATCTCTCGGGACACTTAACCATTTATTTTCTGACAACACTTATGTCAAATGTCTTAATGTCTTAATGTCAAAAATACAATAAATCAACAAGTAAAATTGTGCCTAAACTGTGATATGTTATTCCTTGACAGTTTTTCTGGTATGTAGAATTATTTTTACACGTTTTCAAAACAAGATGGCATTATTTTATTTTATTACTTCACGTAAATAGTACCTACAAAGACGCCGTCTTGTCGCGTAATGGCGGCCGGCCGGCTTTCTATGATGTAAATGTGTGCGTGAAGCATGTTTGTACAAACGGTCCGGCACCCTTACTGTGCTTCACTTTCGATATGCGTGGCGCGGAGTCCTTCTTTTTTTTCTAGTCCGTGTATGACGGTATGAATTTTTAACAAATTTTACAACAGGTTATGGGCCCAGAACCCTTCAGATTTTAATAGATTATGGGCTGCCCCCGGGCAAATTGAACTGATATTGTGAGGAGGTCGAGGAAGTAAGAGCCTGAAAAATATTTTGGAGTTCAAGTTAAAATTATTGGAAATAAAATTTTTGGAAAATGACTGACGATCAAAAATTGTCAAAACTGACAAACGAGTCAGAGTATGTTCTATGGAAACAAAAATTAATGTTATTTTTGACGGCAAGGGAGCTGGATTCTGTTTTGGAAGATGACGCAAATTTAAAGAAAGATTTTATTAAAAGAGATGCTAAAGCAAGATTACTAATAATATGCGCTATTAGTGATAAGTATATGGTTTACGCAATAAATTGCAAAACTTCCAAGGAAATTTTGGAAAAATTCGACACATTATTTCTTGGACATAAGGATACTCAAATTTCTCGCCTATTAGAAGAATATTATAAATATAAATTTGAAAATAAAGATTTAATGACAGACATAGCAGAAATTGAGAATGACACTGTCAAACAAATAGAAAACAGTTTTCATGTAAGGAGTTGCTTCAAATGTGGGAAGAAAGGACACATTGCAAGATTCTGCAGAACATTAAATGGTGACGGTAAAGCATACAACAACATAGCTCAATGCTATAAATGCATGAAGAGTGGACACAGACATGCAGATTGCAATTTAAAGTTTAACTGTGTGAACTGTAAGGAAAACTCACATTTTACAAGGTTCTGCCTAAAACAAAATAACGAGTTGTCAAATCGAAAGTGAGGACTCTGAATGCATAGAGGTTGGTGAACTGAAGCAAGATGGTCTGTATTATTTGAACATTAATGCAAAGCCAGTCGTACTATCAAGGTCAGTGAACATCTTTCATATAAATGCTCATTTCTGGCATCGTGCATTAGGTCATGTACCTATTAACAGGACAAAAGATCTTGTTCGAGGTATAGATAGAGGCCTGGTAAAGGAGATTGACATCTGTGAAGTCTGCACACAATCAAAATTATCTAGAAAACCTTTTAAAACAAATAGACACAGAGCTAGTAAGCCACTTGAAATAATTCATAGTGATATTTGTGGTCCTATTGAAACGGAAACATGGGATGGTCACAAATATTTTATCACGTTTTTGGATGATTACACTCATTTTGTTAAAGTTTTTCTAATCAAAAATAAAAACGAAGCGTTTTCAAAAATAATTAACTAAGTATATTAATTTGGTGGAAAATCATTTTGAAACAACAGTTAAAACATTCAGATGCGATAATGGGGGTGAATATACTAGCAAACAATTTAAAATGTACTGTAATAACAAAGGTATTAATATTGATTACACTATTCCCTATACTCCACAGCTGAATGGTACAGCTGAACGATTAAACAGGTCATTAATGGAACGAACAAGAGGGTTGCTTTTTGATATGCAGCTACCACATGAATTATGGGGTGAAGCCGTTTTAACTTCTGCTTATTTATTGAACAGGAGTGCAAATAAAATAAATGTTAAAACACCAGCTGAAATGTGGTTTAATAGAATACCTAATTTAAAACATTTAAACATTTTTGGATCTTTAGTATATTATAAAAATAATTTTCAGTTACATAAACTTGACTCCAGGAGTAGCAAAGGGCTTTTAGTAGGGTATACTAACAATGGTTATAAGATATGGGATCCTTCGAGTTTTAGAATTGTTTATTCAAGAGATGTGGTGTTTAATAATAATAAGAGTGACGTTGCAGATTATTTGAAAATGTGTAATTGTAGTGTGAAACAATGCGATTTAGAAAATTTATTTAAACAGGTTAGTGTTGATATTCGTGGTGATAGTTTTTGTGGTGAAGGTGATAATAGTTTTCGTGGTGAAGGTGGTAATGGTTTTCGTAGTGAGAGTGGTAATGGAGTTGTTGGTGATGAAGAAGTTTTAGAAAATAGAGCTGAAGTTAGTGATGAAGATGCTGAGATTTTTGAAGGCAGTATTGAAGATGTTGAAGTTGGAGTTAGTGGTGAAGATGTTGATGTTAGAGGAGTTGGTGTTGAAGATAATGAGATTTTTGAAGATAGCGTTGAAGACATTGGAGTTGGTGTTGAAGAAAATAATAGTTTGAGAGGGGAAGTTACAGATGATACAGGAGTTGTAATTAGTGATGAGTTTGAGGATGCAATTGAACCAGTTATTAATGATGGATTGCGGATTTTACCGAATAGAGAAAGGAAATTGCCATTTAGACTGAAAGATTATGATTTGGAGACTTCGTTTTTAACTTATACAGATGTTTTTAATAGTTTTGATAAAGATTTATGGAAAAGAGCAATGGATGAGGAAAAAGATTCCTTAGAGAGAAACAAAACTTGGGAAATTGTTAACAAGTGTGAAGCAAAAAATAGGAAAATAATTTCGAGTAAATGGATATTTACTATAAAGCCTGGTGGAAGATATAAGGCTAGATTAGTGGCAAGAGGTTTTCTACAAAAATACAATATTGATTATAAGGAGACATATAGTCCAGTGGTAAATACTACTAGTGTTAGATTGTTGTTGGCGCTTACAGCTCAAAAAGTTTTTAAAATTAAGCAATTTGATGTAAAGACAGCATTTTTATATGGAGAATTAGATGAAGAAATATTTATGGAAGTACCTTTAGGATATGATATAAAAGACAAAGAGAATAAAGTATGTAAATTAAAGAAGAGTTTGTATGGATTGAAACAAGCACCACTTATGTGGAACAAGAGATTAACGGAGTTTTTGAAAAAATTGGGTTTTTTACAATTAAAATCAGATCCATGTGTGTTTGTAAATAAAGATAAAGAAATATATTTGGCTATTTATGTAGATGATGGTATTTTAATTGGTGAAAATGAGTTTGATTTAAATAAAATTATTAATAAATTAGAAAAAGAGTTTGAAATGAGGAAATTTGATAAGACTGAAAAGTTTATAGGGTTTGATGTTAAAGTAGAACGAAATTTTATTAAGATTTATCAGGAAAGTTATATAAATCAAATTTTAGAAAAGTTTAAATATGAAAACTTAAAAGATAGTAGTCATCCAGATATTTTAGTTGATACACATCAAGAGGGGAAAATGGGAGTTGATGATGTGCATCGATATAGACAATTGATTGGTTCATTGTTGTATTTGGTTACTAAAACAAGACTGGATCTGGCTTTTCATGTTGGTTATTGTAGTAGACATCAAGAACATCCTAACTTGAATGATTTTGCAAATATTAAGAACCTTTTTAGATATATTAAAAATACAGTCAGCAGTGGTATACAGTATGTTCGTGGTAACGATTTAACTTTAAAAGCGTATTGTGATGCAGACTTTGCAGGTGATCCTGATACTAGGAAAAGTACGACTGGCTTTGTAATATTTTATGGTGGTGGTCCAATTCATTGGTGTTCACGTAAACAGTTAGTCACTGCTCTTTCCAGTACTGAGGCTGAATATATTTCTGCAGCCGAATGTATAAAAGACCTATTATATATTCAGAGTTTGATCTACGAGTTGACAAATAAACTGTGTTTTTGGTAAACACAGTTGTTTGTTGATAATCAATCAGCTATAGTATTGATTAAAAATGGAATTTTGAATAGAAGAAGCAAACATATTGACGTTAAATATAATTTCATTAAGGAAAAAAATAGATAAGAATTTGTTGGAAATTCATTATTGTTCGACTAAAAATAATTTGGCAGATATATTAACTAAACCACTGGACAGGACAAAGTTTTTGAGATTGAGACAGTGTATAGTGAGTGATACGTGAAGGACATTCTGTAATGTGATGAGTTATGTAGGTTTATTAGGATTTAAGGTTGTTTGAAAATTAATTTGAAATTTTAATGTTTAAGTTAGTTATGTAAGGTGTTTAGATTAGTTAATTCAAAAGTTTGTTTGTTTTATTTAGTTAAGTTGGGTGGGTTAGTTAAGTTGGGTTTTAAATGAGTTGATGGGAGTTATCTATGAGATGTTATTGTAATTGTAATAAACATAAAATTCAGAGGGGATGTTGTAATATTGGGTTAATAGAATTTTATGTCTTTGGTTTACTGGCAGTTTTTAAAGTCTATGGTCGTCTAAAAGAGAAAAAGAAAAATGTTGTTAGGAATCGGTTTGAATAAAAAATAACTATGTGTAGTACAGAGAATCTTACAGTGTAGTTTTTGGTAAAAGATTAAAATGGAATGAACGTAGTCTAGTAAAACAGTATTTTCGATATGATTTTATTTGGAGCTGTTTATTTGTAATGTGTGTTTTAAAATAAATTAAAAGTGCAGCATGTTGAATAACTGAGTTTAATTTAAAGAAGAAGGATTCCTCTCACAATATGACGGTATGAATTTTTAACAAATTTTACAACAAATAAGTCATTAAAACAATTGTAAAGGTTTTATGTGCTGTTTTAGTTTTACTGGCCATTCTGATCGTTTCTTGCGTCTGCAACGACGCTTTACCGAGGGAGGGGTCGTCACCGGGCCGCTGCGCCGCGCTGACATTGGCTTGCTTGACCTATTAAAATATAGACACGGCGACGTTTTTAATGAAGATTTTTTGAAAAATGTGACCTATATTAAAAAGTGGTTAAATTAATAGGAGATAATACGGCAAAGTTTTGACGCCAGAGGGCAGCACTAGCACAAACAGTAAACAAACATTTGTGTCAAGTAGCTCGAAGTGTAATAAAAATTGTTAAAATCGACCATCATTGAGTTTTAAATAGTGTAAAGTGTATTATTATTCACTAATGCATCAATGCTGCGTGTTCGGGTCTAATAATATAGCGAACTTGTCCTTTCCAAAGGACAAAAAGCTGCGAAAACTATGGGAAGCAGCAACACGGTGTTAAGACTTTCGAGCAAAAAAACACTCTAAAATGTGTTTCGCACACTTTAAATCCGAAGATTATATTGAAATTGGAAAACTTTCAGGTAAGATTGATGTAATAATAAAATAACATTCTCTACAATTACGTAAGACTCACAAAAATATGATTCCATTCTGAACATAAACTAAAATTTCGTTACTATTTTTAGGGCTAAATAACATCAGGCGCATTCTGAAAAAAGGAGTAGTGCCTTCAATTTTTTATGGTAAAAACGAAAGATGTAAAGGCCAAAAGAAGCCGAGAACGTTGTAATAATTGTTATTAAAAGTAAAATACGACATGATATGTCAATGTTTGTTTACTTCATGTGCTAGTGGCGCCATCTGCGCCGAGCTTTGCGTAATACTAATATTCCCTATTCTGCTCGTTATTCTGCACAAACTATTTTCAGGTTTTGCGCATTTAACGTTACACGTTGTATATGTATATATTAAAATGCTTAATACATTCATGTAACGTGAGGTAATGATCGCCATAAATGTAACTCTTAACAATTTTTCACATAATATGTTTTTGGTTTTGCACAAACTCACTTACTGTTGGAAAGAAATCGCCATCTTGAATAATTTGTTTTTTTTTTTTATTAATAATTTTTATTCATGACCATAGATACAAGTCTTTCAGTCGAATACTTGAATAATTTGAGATTGAGAGTGTTGCCAGGTACTAAAAACTTAAGGTTGCGTTCCTAAATATCGTTCGATGCGTTCAGAAATCGAATATTCATAATAAGGTGAGGGAATGATTTTATTTGGCGGGACATATTTAAAATTGAATTATCATTTTTATAAATTCGTTGTTGTAAGATGGAAGAATTTATAGACAATAACAAACATCTTTTTAATATATTAGCATAATTTAATTATTAAGAATATTGATATTTTTGAGATGTATAGGCATTTTAGTAATGTTTTTGAACTAAGGGTCAAGGTGAGGGAATGATTTTCACGGTAAAAAAGCAGCCATAAATCTTTTTTTTCTTTAGAGGTAATACGTCTTCTTTTTGAACAATAGTAGTATAGACAGCGTGCATTGAAATAAAGAAAAGGCTTATGTAGTTAATGACTCGGCACTAATGACTCGGGAATCAAAGGGGGTAGCGGGTTAAGGGGGGTCTGGCGGCCCCCACCGAATCTGGTAAAATCGTTCCAAAAATCTTGAAGAGGGTCGAAAAACAAGCAGTATAAGCTTTTTACCGACATTACAACCCCAAACGAAAACACAGTAATGGCGAAAAATATGATTTTTTGTGATTTTTATTTTTTTCACCAGTTTAATTTATTTTTAAATGGTTTAAACTCAATTAAAAATTTGTTTTGGATGTGTGGAAGTCCCCTGAATTTTTTCAGATTTTTTAGTCAAGTAAAAACATGTGAATTTTAGGTTTAAATGCGAAAAAATCGTGAAAAACGCGTCATTTTCAAGATACAACCCTCTTATTTTTAGGGTTGTTTTCATTTTCCCGAGGGGTGCTGTATAGTATAGATAGCGGCAATCGTCCTCTTTCGAATGCAGGCAATTAGACTCAATTTGGTCAATACTGGTGAGCGGGGCGATTTTTTGAAAAAATCTCGAATTTTCAACTTTTGGTAAATTACGGCGCGTAGGTACTTGGTATAATGCGTCTTTGCTATAAAAAATACATCTCTATAGGGGTTTTTGAGATCGCTGATCACGAATTTGATAAAAGGTAATGAATTGTTATTTCTTTTACATTACGAGGATTAAAACTGTAAAATTGTTAACTTAGCTCTGTAAAAAAGTATTATGCTATTTTATATTACTGTGTGACTATTACGTAAGCTTGAATAAAATATGATTTATACCAGAAAATTTAGTTTCATTGATTATATTAGTTGAACACGATATTAAAATTGTATAAATGCTGTGATTCAATGATATTTTTTACACTATCAAACCTGTGTTAATAAATATGTATGGGTGAATTTGTTGTCAAAAATTTTTTTTGGCATCAAATTCGTGATCAACGAACTTAAAAACCCCTATAGAGATGTATTTTTTATAGCAAAGACGCATTATACCAAGTACGTGCCGTAATTTAACGAAAGTTGAAATTTCGAGTTTTTTTTCAAAAAATCGCCCCGCTCACCAGAATTGACCAAATTGAGTCCAATTGTCTGCATTCGAAAGAGGACGATTGCCGCTATCTATACTATACAGCACCCCTCGGGAAAATGAAAACAACCCTAAAAATAAGAAGGTTGAATCTTGAAAATGACGCGTTTTTCACGATTTTTTCGCATTGAAACCTAAAATTCACATGTTTTTACTTGACCAAAAAATCTGAAAAAATTCAGGGGACTTCCATACATCCAAAAAAAATTTTTGATTGCGTTTAAACCATTTAAAAATAAATTAAACTGGTTGAAAAAAATAAAAATCACAAAAAATCATATTTTTCGCCATTACTGTGTTTTCGTTTGGGGTTGTAATGTGGGTAAAAAGCTTATACTGCTTGTTTTTCGACCCTCTTCAAGATTTTTGGAACGATTTTACCAGATTCGGTGGGGGCCGCCAGACCCCCCTTAACCCGCTACCCCCTTTAGAAATTTGATGAGAAATACCCATGTATATCTGTTTTGTGCGTCAGTCTTGCTATGCTTGCAGCGCCACTTAAATAACTGAAATCTCTTTGGTTTTTAATTACAGAAATTGTCCTTCGGAGCGTGCCGAGATTACCACCCGAGAAGACGACAGTCGTGGAACAAAGTATGGTAAAAAAGACGATCTTTAAGTACTTAACATTTCAGTTTATTAAAATTATGTTGGTCATTCATTATTTTAAGCACGCAGCTTGTATGTCTTTGCTTACATAAATAATATTCAAATTCGTTAAAAACTAAAAAGTATAATTGTCAAATAGCTAATAAATAATAAAAAAAAATGCAAATACTATCGAAAATATTTATAAATGTCGTTATTATTATCAGATCTCTAAAAACCTAATTAAATAAAAAATAAAAAAGTCTGGAAAGTTAAACTTATAAATTCTAATTACATTATTTATAAACAATTTAATGTCTTTTTTTGTATGAAAATGCAAAAAGCGATCTAACTTAACTAAAAAAATATATTTGTGCGCATTTTAGTTTGACTGGATGTTTACAGAAACAGATATATTAAAAGAAATATGATTAAAAGAGAAACTAGTAAAAAGAATCTCGAGTACTTAATAATCTCAGAAAGAATCAGTGAAGTGAAAAAATAAGACAGTTGTGCCCAATAAGTAACATAACGTAACTACTGACTCCTACATATTACCGAGCTTGAGCTAACTTAATATTATGCACCAATGAAAACAATTAACAAGCTTATAACACAAAGATGGAACAAGAGAGATCAACATTAATGTGAGTGGAATGGAAGATCAGTCAGGGAACAGTAACAGTTAGTAAACAATGTCGTCTTCACAGGCCATAGTGATGTGATCAAATTCTTGTTTTGGAAGAATTCTCCTTGACTTCAAACAGTTTCCTTACGAAGTACACTTGTAATGTTGCTGTGGCTGCGATGGCCAGGATTTGGATAATAGACCACCTGGAAACAAAAAACATTATTTATCAATAAAAAAAAATAAAAAAAAACAAAAGTTTTACTGGAAAATTTATAATTTTTCAATCAAAACTATTTAGGGCTGATTTTTCCATCGCCAGATAACTTTTATTCGAGGAATAAAATTGACGTTTGACAGTTTTTGTATGAAGTAACTGTCAAAATTTCAAAATTATTCGTCAAATAAAGTTAACAAATAATTGAAAAATCAGCCCTTAATTCTATTAGTTCTTGCAATTCTATCAAATGTGTTGCTCCACCAAATATTTTTTTATTAAGGAATTCTTTAATATATTTTTTTTTTTTTTTTGTCGATTCTGTAAAAATCTCACCGTGAAAACTTGCGTGGAATGAGCTGTCAGTGTCATCTCACTGATGCTAGGGATTGACCAAGCAAAAATTTACAACAATAATCGAGATTTTATTGATGTTTTTTTATGCTTTTATTTGCATTTTATATAATTAGTATTTTAGTTGCTAAAACATCGCTATATAAGGACCAGTCTAGGAATAAAAAGAAAAAAAAAAACAACATTGAGATTCTGACTAAGGTTTTGCTATTTTATTTTAAAACCCCACAAAATAGTAATATTTTGGCATCTAAAATACCAGTTTTGAAATGATATAAAATGATGAATAGAATTAGCATAAAAATATTATTAAAATCTCGATTATGACTATAAATGTATGCATGGTCAATATCAAGTAGGTATCAGGTGGGATGACCCTGACAGCTCACTCCGCGCTCACTTCACCTAAGTTTTCACAGTGAGATGGTTACAGAATCGCCCTAACTGCGTAACACAGGATCAATCACAGTCTGAATCATTTTGAATGATATTGTCAATCCAAAGCTTCATATGTTCGGAAGAAAATCTACTCAACAATGCAAATAACGTAATGAATGGTGTTAAACTGTCAAAATAAATGCAATTCCTACTCTTAGCCCTAAGTTTTTACATTAACAAGAGAGGCCAACCAATTCATGTGTGACGAAAATGGAGTAGCTTATTATAACTACAATAAAATGTTATGTTGTCAAAATAATCAACACTCAGTTTCATAAAAATTCTTTTCATTTACATTTGAGGTAAAAGTTCACATTGAATAGTTTATCAAAGCATCAGCGCCCCTGTGCCATGATTGTTTTATACAACTTAATTAAATTCCTTCCTTGTTGTTACATCATAGCTATAATAACCATTTTCAAAGTTTCTGAAACAGTTAGCTTATTGCCGACATTAAAACAACCAGTGTCATAGTAACCATAATATCATCCAAACAAGTGTTATAATGTTGTACTCATTATGCAACTCCTTTGCTTTTTAACCGACTTCAAAAAAAGGAGGAGGTTATCAATTCGACTGTATTTTTTTTTTTTGTTTGTTACCTCATAATAACCGACTGGGTGAACCGATTTTCATGATTCTTTTTTTATTTGAAAGCTGGTGCTTCCCGTGTGGTCCCATTGTCACCATTTCAATATCTGATGATGGGATCTTGTAGAAATCGGGGGAACTCTTCAATAAATAACAGCAGATTAACCGCGATTGTTGCTATAGCATATCTAAGCATTGTTTACACCATCACACCTGTACTCACTACAAAGGTTATAATTTTTTTTTTATTATAATAATAATTAATACCAGTAAAACAACCGCGATTGCTGCTATCGCATATGTATGCATTGTTTACGCAATCGCACAACATAACATCACGTCTGTACCCTATAAACGCAGATACAGCTTCCTGTCACTGATATTTACATAGCAACTAGTGTTTATATGAATTTGATTGGGGTAGATATAACTAAAAAGTGAAAAATAAAAAATTTAATATAAAAAAAAACGACCGACTTCCAAAAAAACACTACAAAGTGAAAAATAATTTTAATTTCGGAAGTCGGTGTCAAAAAACCAAAATGCGGAACCAACGACACCGACTTCCAAAATTAAAATTATTTTTCACTTTGTAGTGCTTTTTTGGAAGTCGGTTGTTTTTTTTTTATATAAAATTTTTTTCAATCCCTTCCTTACTCATCAGACAGCCACATTCTCACTACTCAATTCTTATATCTTTATGAATTTAAAAAAAAAAACATTGTCATGCACGCGCGTTTCACTACCACAGCGCCGTAATTAAAAAAAAACTTATATGTTATTCGAATTCACGTCGTATCCCGCCATTTTTGTTCGATATTAGTATTGCAAAAATTTAATACATTGTTTGTATTAGATACTCAGCAATTAAACTTTCCATTCATTTACATACAGTTCTTACAACACTACAACACCTTATGGTTTCAGAACCTTTTATAGAGTATTCATATCATGGGTGTAGATAAAGTCATGTATGCAACTGTACATAATTAGGTATTAAAACACTCATGTGATACTATTATCACACTCGGCTTCGCCTCGTGTGGTAACCCAACATTCGTGTTTTAGTACCCCTTATCATGCAAGAGTTGCATAAATAACTATTATGATTAATAAAAATTGGCACTCAGAATCATAAAATCCATGTCATTACTATTTTGCGTCTAATACTAGCTAATGTTCCTACTGCTGGGACTCTTGGCGAGAGTGAGTGGGCCGTAATCCACTTTACTTTGTATTATTATCTTATCAATGTAGTAATCAATTTATTTTGCCCTATATTGCAATAATGTTACTCTCCAACATTATGAAACCTCTATCTCCACTTAAGTAAATATATAAATAAAATTCAATATTTATGCTCTGCCCATGCTAAAAATCTTCGTTCCACCAACAATCGTCTGCTACGGTGTCCTTCTCACCGTTCTGGCTTCATTCATTCTTCCTTCTTTGTCCAGGCAGTCTTTCTTTGGAATGCGCTCCCTCTGAACATCAGGATGGCAACCAGTCGGTTATCTTTTAAAGTGAAGGCACGTGAACATATCCGTCAGAAGTTGGCCGTAACATCCCAACGCTGATATGCTGGATTCGTTTTCCTCTCTACCGATAATTTTTCTCCAGACAGTTCATTTTGTTTATATGTATGTATATATGTATCTATCTATGTATTGTTATTAATTCTTGTATTGTTTAGTAATTTTCTAGCTATCTATCCCGTATGTTGCACCTACCACATTTTGTCTCTGCATCACCCTAAGGTTGACTGGTAGAAAATGCATCAGACATTAAGTCCGCCTGTGTACAGTACTTTTTTTACTTGTGCATAAAGTTTTAATAAATAAATAAATAAATCTACACTAATATTACGAAAAGGAAAGATTTGTATTTTTGTATGTATGTATGTTTGTAACGATTAAACTCAAAAACTACTGCGCCAATTTCAAAATTTTTTCACCAATAGAATGCTACACTATCCCCGAGTAACATAGGCTATATTTATTACTAGAAAAAATTAGGGTTACCTACTAAAACTTCAGTAATGTAACCCAAGGTGAAAAAAATTAGCCATAAAATGTCTTTCATCGCACGCGCTGCGGAAAAACATTTCTACAATATTAAAGAACATATAAATATCTAGAAAAAATTTCATGATACCATATGTCTAACTATTGTAGTTAGGGGTCATTCAAGTATTATGTAAGCAGATTTTTGGCAATTATTAACCCCCAAAGCAAAACTCTTAGCCCCCCCCCCCCCCCCCCCCCGCCCCATGCTTACGTAAACATTGGCATACACGCCAGCACATCAAGCTACTACAATCTGTCAAATGTCTTTAATAAATTTTCAACTTTATCGCTAAGGCATTAGGTTCAAGGTTGATTGGGAAAATTTGACAGTTTCGGGAAGCTTGATGTGCCGGATGTACAGACGGCCGGCACATCAAGCTACCCGAAACTGTCAAATTTTCTCAATCAACTTTGAACTTTATGCTAATACCTGTAGATTACTTTTTGAATTATTCAAATCGGTCATTCCATTCAAAAGATATTACGAATTTAAAAATGTAAATCTAAACAAAAGTGGCCGGTGTGGCCCCACGCAGCGCAGCGGGTAATATACTGGATGATTTTCTTTTCAGGCTCCAAATTTTTACAGGGTGTTCTACTCATGAATATGAACAACTTTCACTATAAGACCAACTCTGAAATCACGAAAACAAAATCAGCTGCTTAATACAAATGTTCAATACCTACTTGACCAAAATGTATGAAACAGCTGATTTTTTTTTCGTGCACTTAGTGCTTCAAGTGGACCATTGTGCGTGTACGGTGACTACCTTCGGGCAGCGCCATAACTTCCAGGCGGTGTCGAGTCGCGCCGTACGAACCGCAACGAGGCGAATGACGTTTTATTGCATGAACATAAAGCTCTTTCTGACACTTATGTACTCCCTGATATTAATGAGTTACAATACCTTAGCACATAGATATTATTGTCTTGCAGCAAGTTGTAGTCTCTAGACTCCCGAGCCCTGGAGTGGTACTGGTACTGTAGGATGTCATTGATGTTCCTCTCCACAAACTGGATTGAGGTCTGCAACAACAATGACAATTAAATTAATACTGGCAGCAAATAATCTATCTTATGGGTTTGGTTTCCACAGTTAGTCCATCAAGTGGACCATTGTGCATGAAAAAATGGCTTATTTTACAGCTTTCTGACAAATTCTAATAAACTTAAGTGGATACTAATTCTTAGGGCCAGCACAAAATGGTGAGCAGGACCAACCTTTAAGCATTTCAAGCCTTATTTCAATTAAAATAGCATAAAATACACATTGATAAATTTAATATTCTGCCATCCCATCTGGCAGTATGCATTGAGTCTTATTCATTTTTTACTTACCCTGTGGTTTGTGCCTTCCACAACGTTTAAAAACAAACTCTAAGCATTAATTCTAAGATGGTGGAATACAATAGCAGTAATTTATTTGTCATGTAAATATTATTGTATAAAATGATGTAGATATGCAATATGATGTAGGTATAATTTACAATAGGTATTTACATGAATATTTATTTAGTTCCATGCAGTAGCATGCAAATTATTGAACAATGTGTAGAAATATCTACAGGAAGCAACTTCATTTGCCAGAAGGTTTACCTTTAAAACTACATCATAATCCTAACTAATGATATAAAACAAAAGTGAGCTTGTTTGTGTTACGCTTTCACATTAAAAAGGCTGAATACATTTGAATGAAATTTAACACACAGATAGACCATGACCTGGATAAGGACATAGGCTACTTTTCCTTCTGAATTGCAGACAAAGTCACTGAATACAACTAATATTAATATAAAATAAACTATTATTCATTTTGATAGCAGTTACTTAATCGTATACCACACTGAGTTTTAAAAAAAGGACAGCTTTTAGCTTTGTTATACATTTTATATGATTTAGCATAGACAATAATATATGACTGGAAATGTTTTAAAAAACAGGAAAAAAAGTTCTACATATTAAGAGCAAACATAACCAAATATGATTAAATTCAATGTTTGACTGTAGTAAGAGTTTGTTTTAAAGCTTATTTTGAACAGGTTCTATATAAAAACTTACAGTAAAATTCTTTATATTCATGTCAAGCTCCTCCACTTCCTTTGCGTACTTCTCCCACATATCGTATCTTATCACTGAGAGATATAAATTGACTAGTTTTCCTGCAAATCTTGAGAACTGGTTATCAATGCACACTGCATAATATCCTCCAGAAGAAGACTGGTCCGCGTACTCGGCACTCTGCCGCCACTCATATGGGTGCACTATCTGGCCGTTAGGATGCCGCACGGCGAAACCACACATGCCATCGCCGCCTTTCAACACCTGTTGACAAAAAAGTTTGAAAACTATTTATGAGTGAAATACACAAGATAAAGATCAAAAATGTTTCGTTATCATGGTTCCAAGCTATTAGCATCATTATATGATATTGCTGCGTAGGTTTCGATATAGAAAACCCTCATTAATTACCTGATAGCTGGCGTAAAATGTTGCACCAGACGGGACATATTGATAGTAACAGTCTTCTTTGCCCGCGTCGATGTGAACTTTGTAGTCCATCGTCACCGCAGGCATGTTCTCGTACCACGGCGCCGGCGACTGCGAGAAAACATCTCCAACAAGTGATAAAACTGTAAATATTAAAGTTAACACCGTAAACATATGCCACGTCCGTTGTGCCATTTTTGACTGAAATAATGGCAAACAAATTGACATTTCGATGACATGGACATAAACAACTGTCAACAAAGTGAAAGGCTTCCGTTTAGAAATCGTGACGAATCGTTTACTTTTTAAGTGGTTAGTAGTAGTAAAAATTTTTTTGGGTACCTCCTGTACACCTCAAAAATCAAGCAGATCAAAATTCATTTATTGAAACTAGGCTGAGAATCAGCACTTTTCGAACATCAAAATTACAAAAGACAGTCCCCAAAACGCCCGCCCTTCACCACTTCCTAGTGCTTTCGCTGGGAAAAAGAAGTGGCGCAAGAAACTCCCCAGCAGCACAGCTGTCTGTTCATTTAGAAAATACTTGACTGAATACAATAGAAGGTATGCAAAGTAATTAACATTACAAGACACAGAACACTAAATTAAATTATTTGCCATATTATGTCAGCTAGCAACGCCAATATACCAAGAAATACAATAAAAAACTATACGTACTCAAGCAAAAATTAATAAATGAAAATTAAATAAAAGCCTCCAGGTATAAAGGGCGTGACCGCTAACATATTTATGCAATGCTGGGTTCTGTTTACATAGCTGTTACTTGAACTCACAAATGATAAACTAGGATCATCGAAGTAAACTAAATAAACAAGTTATTACTAATGACAACAATAAAACCATGGTCAGCAAGATGACTAGTCATGCATTAAAAGGCAAATCTAGTAAAGAAGAGGGCAGTTTGTTATAAAAGGTTATGCCAAGCGCAACAAATGAGTTATGAACATTATGAAGCTGGTGAAAGGGAGCACGTAGTTTGTCCTTATTTCTGGTGTTAACATTGTGAATATCACTGTTTTTAGTTTACGAGTATTTATTTTGCCTAATATACAACGTGTAACGTTAAATGCGCAAAACCTGAAAATAGTTTGATCAGAATAACGAGCAGAATTAATTGAACCACTTTTTAATATAGGTCACATTTTTCAAAAAATCTTCATTAAAAACGTTGCCGTGTCTATTTATTAATAGGTCAAGCAAGCCAATGTCAGCGCGGCGAAGCGGCCCGGGGTGACGGCTCCTCCCTCGGTAAAGCGTCGTCGCAGACGCAAGAAACGATCAGAATGGCCAGTAAAACTAAAACAGCACATAAAACCTTTACAATTTTTTTAATGACTTATTTTCTCTCTGAATTAGGTCAATTGAATTAAAAATCAGTTGGGGTGTCTGAGGTTTTGCGCATTTAACGTTACACGTTGTATAAGATGTTGGCAAAGATGAATTGTGTTTGTGATGCAACCCTGAGAATACCAATATCTTTAAAAAAATCTCTCAGAGAAACTCTAGCACCTGGCTGGTAAATTGCTCGAACCGCTCGTTTCTGAAGGACAAATATATTTTGTATATCAGCGGCTTTGCCCCACAGCAGAATACCGTAGGACATAATGCTGTGAAAATAACTAAAACCCTAAAGTGGGGGGTGGTGTTTTTCTCGTTTACCAAACAATGTAATAGTCGACCAACTTACATTTGGAGTTGCAATGTATGGGAGAAAATGATTTTCAACTACAATGGTAAGTTTGTTCTTGAGATAAATTAATTTCAACTACGGAACCCTTTTTTTTGCGTGGTATGACACGCACCGTATATATAAAAGTACTCTGTGGACACGCACATGGCTGGTTTTTTAATTTATGGACAAATGTTAAAATACCATTTGTTAAATATTAATTTTAACAAGAAAAAAATAAATGTGCACTCAATTTTAGTATCCATCTTCCTTAACAAATGGAATCTATATAAATAAAACAGAAATACTGTTCGTTGGTAGGTAAGAAAGGTTGGACCGATTAGGCCATTTTTTTTTTACTTAGTCAGCTGAATAATAACTTTTTCTTTTCATAAAATCTAAAATTAATATTTTTGGTGAGTTTTTGTTGATAATTTGGACCTAAAGAGGAATTTCACATACTAATTTCGAAAGTCGGCTGCAATAACGAAAATGCAAATAGTTGTTTAAGTTATTTTTCACATAGCAGTTTTTTTTTTGTTGTAAAAATTCTTTGGTATTTAGTTTGTACTCACGCGCTGCTGAAGATGATACGAATGTATGACAGACAGCTGCACAGCTGACAGTGACAGCTAACCTACATACATCATATCTCGGGCTCGTCATTGAAATATTTAACTTTCCGTTTTTTAAATGAAAACATTTTTAAAATTCATTGTGGGGAAATATAATGAAAGCCAGATATTTATCATTCTTCTCTTACATAGGGACGCCATTCAGGTTTGTTTGTTTTTTTTTTTGCTAGCGTTTATTTGCATGCACATTAATAACAAG
The DNA here is from genome assembly GCA_949629135.1 of Eremobia ochroleuca. Classification (NCBI taxonomy): domain Eukaryota; kingdom Metazoa; phylum Arthropoda; class Insecta; order Lepidoptera; family Noctuidae; genus Eremobia; species Eremobia ochroleuca. The sequence continues at coordinate 2,568,974 of OX451396.1, read as the reverse complement.
AATTTCACTAAAATACTGTATTGCAGGTCTTCGGAGAAAATATGGCTTAAAGAAGGGCGTAATCACCCAGATCCAGAAAGTGTGCAGGGTTTGATGGAACTAGCACTTCTGCAACTTAGATCGCTGAACTACCCTAACCTTGTTCTTTCGAGCCGGTAAGTGAGCCCTACTCGACTGCCTGTCATTGAATGAACGCAGGATTACACCGCTTACCGGCTAACTGATCTCTTTTGTGGTGCCTAACTTCTCTCAGCTAAATTACTATCATGCATGACAGATGTCCTGTCCAAATAAATACAAAGTTTTATTATTATTTAATTAGAAAAAAGCACTTACAATTTTTCTTAGCCTAAAAAGCCTTCATCGGATTTTTATAAAAGTTTAAAAAAAAGCTAAATCTGTCCAGCTGATCGTGTATCATTTTTTTTATAAGAACATTAAAAAAAAAAAATGAAAAAAAATATTCTGTTAACACATTGAAGCACACTGAATGAGACACAATAGAAGTTTTATTGTTATCACGTTGAGGGACATTAAGTGTCCCGCAAAGTGTTAAATATTTTGTTACAGTACAGATGGTGGAGTCCACGCACTGAACACAAGCGCTCACTTTGACTTGGAGAAGTACGGCTCGAACATATATGACCCTGACGGTGTTGCATACAACTTAAACAAGTTCTTCTACAAACACAATAATAGCATATTAGTTAAAAAGGTTATCAGAGTTGCAGACAACTTTAATGCTAGACATAATGCTATTGGTAGGACATACTTGTATAGGTGAGTCATCATTCACCCTAATTCAAATCTTTTGGAGTTGGAGCAGCTCATCTTCGTTTTACATACTACTCCATAAGTTATTTAGTTGTCATCTTGTATAGGTGAGTATCATTATTTAATTTATTACTTACATTGTTTAAGAATCCCTTTATAATAGCCATTCTATGTTGGAAGAATAAAAATATCCCTTAGGCAAACAAAATCCCAATGGCTTTAACAAGACATCAAATAAGAATCCCTTTATAATAGCCATTCTATGTTGGAAGAATAAAAATATCCCTTAGGCAAACAAAATCCCAATGGCTTTAACAAGACATCAAATAAGAATCCCTTTATAATAGCCATTCTATGTTGGAAGAATAAAAATATCCCTTAGGCAAACAAAATCCCAATGGCTTTAACAAGACATCAAATAAGAATCCCTTTATAATAGCCATTCTATGTTGGAAGAATAAAAATATCCCTTAGGCAAACAAAATCCCAATGGCTTTAACAAGACATCAAATAAGAATCCCTTTATAATAGCCATTCTATGTTGGAAGAATAAAAATATCCCTTAGGCAAACAAAATCCCAATGGCTTTAACAAGACATCAAATAAGAATCCCTTTATAATAGCCATTCTATGTTGGAAGAATAAAAATATCCCTTAGGCAAACAAAATCCCAATGGCTTTAACAAGACATCAAATAAGAATCCCTTTATAATAGCCATTCTATGTTGGAAGAATAAAAATATCCCTTAGGCAAACAAAATCCCAATGGCTTTAACAAGACATCAAACTCATTTAAATAGCCCAACACCCACCCCTACACTAGAGAGAACTTTCCTACACTAATCCTTAATTAAATGGCGCCAGCAGATCTGTAACAGCATTTGTCTGTATTGTAATAATAACAAAATGAACACAAACTGTTAGGGAGCACAACAAGCCACTTACCCTGTATGTAGTACCTAGCCTATGTACCCGATAAGATTATAAAAGAACAGATTTGTATTGTAATAATAGAATAGATCGCCTCCTAAAGGATTTATGTTTGTTATTAAATACCGCTTCATGGTGACGTAATTTGTAAATAATATTGCATCATCTTTCGTATTGAAGCGGACAGGTTCGTACCTGCCGCAGCAACATTGGCTAAATAATATTGCATCATCTTTCGTATTGAAACGGACAGGTTCGTACCTGCCGCCCTGGGCGTGCCCTGGGCGCTCGACAAGCAGCGACCTGATCCCTAGAAGAAATCGTAGAAAAATGGGCGAGTATAAATATACCCCACTCTGGAATTATGAGTCAGTCGTAAAATATCACCGGTCGAGTAAGACCACACAAAAGCTACCTATGCTCGACTCCCGGGTCTACTCGCGGTAATTAGCATTAGAATCCAGTCTTAACGTGTATTGTATTAGTCTCATAAGTTATTGTGTAAAAACTCCTTTGCGTATGTTACGCTATTGTCTTTTCTTGTGTTTATGTGTGTCCGTCGTATTAATTGATTACAAGTGCATTTTACCTATGAAATTCACTTGTCTCATTTCACTGATCACCACACCTTATCCATCCTAGCCTATATATCGAATAATTTGGTCCTTCGCTGCCGGATTGGTGGTGATTAGTGATGAGTGAACATAGTCCGATAATCACGAGAAGCAAACTGCGTAAGTTGGAGGTCGAGATGAACAAGCGTCGCGGCCTAGAAGCTGACTCTGGGGTGCCGTCTGAAATGGCACCCGGTTCGCCGTCAATAGCACCCTCAACGTCGACGTTTCCTGCCCCTGTGACCCCACTGGCTGGCCCCGGTCGTGTAACCGACCACCGTGAAATCGCCACGCCAGTGAGGTCGGTGAATGTACAGAGGGTAAGATCCACGACGAGCCACGTCTCCTCGAAGAGCGGTCAGAAGAGTGCCGACTTCCTTCGAAGGAGGGTTGAGTACGAGGCTCAGAAGGAATTGGTGCGCCTGAAGGAGAACCTGATACAGAAGAAGCTGGAAGCAGATCTAGCCGAGATAGACGCCGCAGCCGACGAAGACTTATCAGACGATGAAGGAACAACACGTCGAGTGGAAGACTGGGTTTCAGAGACGACTCCCGCAGTAACTAGTGTAGTGCCCGCGCCCGACATGTCCGACCATCCGCCGCCGCCGCGATTAGAATCTGTGTACGTGAAACCCCGCGAGGTACCAGTGTCAGTGCCGCCGATCACATATACACCCGCGCTCCGACAGAAGGGTGCGCCCGCCGCAGTACAGTTTCGTGAACCGACGTACCTCACTACGCCCGTCGCGACGGCGAGCGCCCCGCTAGCGCCGCCTAGGGAAGCGCCGGGTAGAGACGCACCTGAGTGGGAGGACACGTACAACGACGACACGGATAGAAGTAGGTCACGTGACAGGAAAATAGACCAGCTCGCGGACGCTATCTCGAACATGGCGCGACCGCGACCGGTACCGAGGCAAGCATACGAGCTGCCACACTTCAATGGAGACCCAGCGGAATGGCTATCGTATAAGAATATGTACTACGATACGACAGCCCTATACAACTTTAAAACACACGAGAACCTAGCGCGCCTAAAAACCTCACTACAGGGGGAAGCTAAGTTAGCAGTGGAGGACCTATTACGAACATCAACTAGCCCGTCAGAAATCATGAAAACATTAGACGAAGAGTTCGGGCATCCGAACCTAGTGCTTGAGTGTGCCCTAAGAAAAGTGCGTGCGTTACCTAAAGTAACAGAAAGTGGCCGCGAACTTAGGAAGTTCTCCACTACAGTGCGAAATTGTGTATCATTGTTAAGAAGTGTACAGGCAAACGGATACCTAAATAACCCACAACTGGTAAGTGAATTATTACATAAGCTTACACCTATACAACGTGCTCAATACGGAGATTTTGCAATGGGTTTGGCTACCAACCAGGGCATAGATGTGCGAGTGTCGCCGAGCCTAGAAATACTCGCGGAGTTTTTGAGCCACCTAGCCAGAGCCACCTCATATTACTTACAGATGAGTGTAGATGTACCTAACAATGTAAATAATACAGTGAAGCCACGAGGCAACACGTCAGCAAATAGACCACCCAGAAACATACAAAGGGTTCATGTTACATCTACAGAGAGCGAGCAATCTACGAAGCCGTTTATAGATAAATGTACTCTATGTGGGCAGGTACACAACTTAACTAAGTGTGAAAAGTTTAAAGAACTGAAGGTCAATGACCGCTGGGACCATGTGAAACAACATAGATTATGTTTCAAGTGTATCGTGAAAAAACATGGAAAGAATTTTTGCCGCGCAAATAAATGCTCGGTTTGTAATTATCCGCATCATATACTATTACATACTGAAGTAAATAGTGAAAGTGTCACCAATGTAAGTGACTATAATGGAAAAGCGTTGCTAAAGATAATACCAGTATGTGTAACAGTGAACGGCAAAGATAAGGATTGTTATGCCCTGTTGGACGACGGAGCCACAGTGTCGCTATTAGATGAATCGTTAGCGACGGACGTCAAAGGTCAACAAGTGCCGCTAGTGTTACGTAGTGCGCGCGGTCAAGAGATCGTGGATAGAGCGTCGCGGGTGATCGACATAGCGGTGCGCGGGCCGAACGGACAATCCTATGAAGTGAAGTGTCGTACGTTAAAGAAATTGGACTTGCCTACTCAGACAGTGCCAGCTGCATTGATAGCTGAGCACGCCCACCTTCGCCACTTGGGTTGCGAAGAAATGAGAGGCGCCCGGCCGTGTCTGTTGCTGGGGCAGGACAACTGGGAGTTGCTGACCAGCCAGGAGATTCGACGAGGGAAATCAGGTAAGCCAGTTGCCTCGTTAACCAGTCTAGGGTGGGTGGTGCACGGGCCTGTGGGTAGCAGTCACACTAGTGACCAAATTGGTCATTGTGTAGTCGAGTTAAACATTGATTTACATAATATTGTGAAAAAACAGTTCGAGTTAGAGGCTATTGGTATCTCAGAGGTGCCTCGGACGCACCAAGACATTGAAAGAGCGAACAGTACTCTGGATACCACCAGTCGCCAGACAGATAGTGGCGACTGGGAAGTAGGTTTGTTGTGGCGTCGGGACGACCCACAGCTACCAGATAACTATAAACAAACGCGTCAACGTCTAGCGGGTATCGAGCGCCGCTTACGTAGAGACTCTGTGTACGCCGCTGCCTACACGGCACAGATAGATAGGTTGATAGAGGAAGGGTACGCCAGTAAAGTAGAAGGCGCGGTCAATTATGACCCTATATGGTATTTACCCCACTTTGGGGTAATGAACCCTAATAAGCCCGGGAAATTAAGGCTAGTATTTGACGCCGCGGCAACTTGTAATGGAACCGTTTTAAATAAAAATGCCGCTCAGTTTAAAGATATATACCCCGAGGCAGTAGCAGCTATACATAGCAAACATTACATGGATGACTACTTGGACAGTACGTGGTCTGTCGAGCAAGCCAGCAAGTTAGTCAAGGAGGTGACCCACATCCACGCCAAGGGCGGGTTTGTCATACGGGGGTGGGTCACCAACTCTCAGGAGCTGCGCGACAGACTGCAAGTAGCCTACCTAGCGGGGACAGATCTGAATGGGAAGAGAGGGGTAGCCATGGTTACCGGTAAGGCTAGAGTTGCGCCACAGAAAGTTGTGTCCGTTCCCCGTTTAGAGATACAAGCCGCTGTCTTAGCATGTCGACTAGCCGACACAGTAGAGAAAGAGATAGGTATTCCGATAAGTACTAAATACCTATGGACAGATAGCGAAACAGTATTAAAGTGGATTAATTCCGACGCTTTAGAATTCCAAAGGTTCGTGTCCCACCGCCTAGCGGAGATAGGTTTCAAGTCACAGCGAGGCGACTGGCACTGGATTTCCTCTGCGATGAACCCAGCTGATAAGGCCACCCGTACGGACTGGCCCAATAACGGTGACGAGTGGCTGTCGGGGCCCTCGTTTCTTTTATGTCCACAGGAGGAGTGGCCCACGGGCGTCGACCTCGACGCGGTGGTTGACACACACATGGAAAGAGTACAACGAGTGCACGCGGCTGGGGTGCCGACCGAACCGCTGCTGCGACATGAGCGGCTGCCGACATGGACGCGCGCGTTGCATGTCGTGGCGCGTGTGCTAATTTTCGCAGAGCGCTGTCGCAGGCAACGCACCTCATCCACCGTGCGCGCAGCCCTGCGCGACCTGGACCACGACAAGGTGCAGAGCGATGCCACGGGCCGTGGCATCGCCTGGCACTTCAACCCCCCGGCATCCCCGCATATGGGCGGGTGCTGGGAGCGACTGGTGCGTTCAGTTAAAAACGCACTCAAGGCGACGCTTAGAGAGCGTGCTCCGCGCGAGGAGGTACTCTACACCCTCCTCGCAGAGGCCGAGCTAATCATAAACAGCCGGCCTCTCACCTATATCAGCAGCGACAACGAGCACCCGGTGGTGCTGACGCCCAATCATCTCCTGCTGGGCACTGCCGCAGGAGATGCTCCATGAACGCGTGGGCACGCCACCGACCTCGACTCCCGCCGCATGTGGCGACGTGTGAACGCGCTGGCCGACCTCTTTTGGAGGCGATGGCTGCGCGAGTACCTACCGACGCTGCAGCAAAGAAATAAGTGGGCAAATAACGTGCCAAACGTGAAAGTGGGGGATGTTGTTTTAATTACCGATCAAGGTAAACCCCGTAACCAGTGGACCCGAGGGGTCATAAAAAGTGTCTATCCCGGTGCGGACTCTATTATACGAGTAGTAGACGTTAGAACAAATCATGGGGTCCTGCGTCGACCCGTTGTCAAGGTTGTTGTACTTCCTACGAACGGAGAAGTAATCGGTTGAACCCTCTTACTGGGGGTGGGATTGTTAGGGAGCACAACAAGCCACTTACCCTGTATGTAGTACCTAGCCTATGTACCCGATAAGATTATAAAAGAACAGATTTGTATTGTAATAATAGAATAGATCGCCTCCTAAAGGATTTATGTTTGTTATTAAATACCGCTTCATGGTGACGTAATTTGTAAATAATATTGCATCATCTTTCGTATTGAAGCGGACAGGTTCGTACCTGCCGCAGCAACATTGGCTAAATAATATTGCATCATCTTTCGTATTGAAACGGACAGGTTCGTACCTGCCGCCCTGGGCGTGCCCTGGGCGCTCGACAAGCAGCGACCTGATCCCTAGAAGAAATCGTAGAAAAATGGGCGAGTATAAATATACCCCACTCTGGAATTATGAGTCAGTCGTAAAATATCACCGGTCGAGTAAGACCACGCGAAAGCTACCTATGCTCGACTCCCGGGTCTACTCGCGGTAATTAGCATTAGAATCCAGTCTTAACGTGTATTGTATTAGTCTCATAAGTTATTGTGAAAAACTCCTTTGCGTATGTTACGCTATTGTCTTTTCTTGTGTTTATGTGTGTCCGTCGTACTAATTAATTGATTACAAGTGCATTTTACCTATGAAATTCACTTGTCTCATTTCACTGATCACCACACCTTATCCACCCTTGCGCCTATATATCGAATACAAACATAAGATTCTCTGAAAAATTCAGAATAATAATAAATTCATAATGATGATGTTGACTGGTAGAAAATGCCTCAGGCATTAAGTCCGCCTTTGTACAGTACGTTTTTTTTACTTGTGCATAAAGTTCAAAAAAAAAATAAATAATAATAATGTTTCAGATTGGCAGTGAAAAAGAATGACATCGTTTTCCCCGAGAAAACATCAATAGCTTCACACATACCTATAGAAGAGTGGAAGCGGTGTCATTTTGTAAGGTAAGCTAATGTTAGTATTCTTTACTAGAGTACAGTTGTTGTGTTTGTAGAATGAGTTGGTTTGTAGTCTTTTTTTCTTTTAAGTGATAACGTCTTATAAATCGATGAACACCGGCTGCAGGCAGGAAAAAGCATGACTCAATGTCACGTTCCGCGTGAGTTGAGCGTGGAAGCGAGAGCGCGGAACAAGCGATAGAGAGGCACGATCGGCCTAAGCGTTCGGCTTGTGAGGCATCTATCTCTCTCGAAAAAATTGTAATTTTCAATTAACTCCTTTCTATTATACAAAATAATGATAATTCGGTGATAATAATTCAATTCAATTCATAAAAGTATGCAATTTTTCATCAATATTTTCTTATGACGTTATCACCTAAAATTATCGTCCGTAAACCGACTTTACAGACAACCAATTTTTTTTTTTAATTTCCAATAATCAGCATCTGGAATGTGGCTTGACCTGGAAAATCATAAAGACTTCACTACATATACAAGGTGTAACTTAAATAACGCACAACCTCTTAAGGGTTCATTATCATACTCATCGTTATGAACAACTTTTACTATGGGATCAAACATGAAATCGCGAAAAAAAAAATCAGCTGTTCCCTACATTTATGTTCGCATAACTCGTCAAAATGTAGGGAACAGCTGATTTATTTTTGCGATTTCCGGTTTGGTCCCATAATAAAAGTTGTTCATAATGATGAGTACAATGACCCCTTAAGAGGTTGTGCGTTATTTAAGTTACACCTTGTATATTACGGATGCAGAGGAGGCCTAGATGCAACAACCCCGACTTAGGAGTCGTAGGTCATGGGTTCGAATCCAGGCAGGCGCTTTACTTTGTGTAACTAATATCATCACCACTGCTTTCAAAACGGTGAAGGGAAACGTCGTGAGGAAACCGGCATGTCCTCGAACCAAAAATTCGAAGCCGTGTGACATCTACATTACACATTAACATTATAGCGTAATTGCTTACATATTTATTTCTATGAGAAAATGTTATTTGAGTTGAAATATACAAGATTTTAAAGCTTATTTCAGGATACCAGGCTTCGACATAGAGAAATTCAAAGAAGGCGCCAAATACTTCGTTGGCTACCACGACTTCACGACATTCAAGCGATTTAACAAGTTGAAACAGAACAAGCACAACAGACGAGAGGTGCAGTCCATTGAAGTGAGGCCGGGGAAGCCACTCCTCACCAGCTACTCTTTAGAACAAGACAGCATATTTGATTACTGGGATATTGTGATTAGAGGGAGAGGATTTGTACATAACCAGGTAGCCATTTACTTACAATTTACATAAAATATAGTGTCCGACCGAAGGTTCGGTTTCAGCCAGTTTCGGCCATAAAATCAGGTTACGGCTGCAGTTTCCGTTTCAGCCCAAAAATGGCCTTAGGCCCGAACGAAAGTGGCGTTCGTGAGCTGTCGGTTTTGATAAATAGATAGACAAAAATATATGACAGATTTACAGACGGCGTAGACTTAGTAATGGAGTCCAGTTTACCCTTTTTGTACAAAACCTAAAAAAAGTGTTTACTTATAAATAGAGCTCTGCGTTCGGTAACGATAGCAAAACCACTCGTTTCAGCAATTACTTCAAAGCTACATCGCTTTTTGGCGACTCGACCAAAATCATGTGGTGATCAGACCTCAGCCGCAGCTGTATGGAGCTTCTGAAAAATGACTCAATTGCTAATCATCATCATCTGCCTAGTCTTTTCCCAACTATGTTGGGGTCGGCTTCCAGTCTAACCGGATGCAGCTGAATACCAGTATTTTACATGGAGCGACTGCCTATCTGACCTCCACAACCCAGGTACTGGGCAATACGATACCCCTAGGTAAGACTGGTTCTCAGACTTTCGGGCTTCTGACTACCCGTAACGACTGTCAAAGATCTACGAATGACAGCCGGGACCAACAGCTTAACGTGCTTTCCGAGGCACGGAGGGGTCTCGGTATGTGAAGGTGGTCACCCATCCACAGACCAACCGCGGCAAGCGTAGCTTAACCTGATCGATCGACCTGTGCGGCTGTTATTATTTAGCCACGGGCCCCTCTCAATTGCTAATCGCAGATGCTAATAGTAGCAAGTCAAGCTAAGGCCTTTATTTTAAGTCTGCCAAAAATCAATTTTATGTTTGAGTAAAAGAAATATGATATTGCAAAAACCAATAAAAAATTAATTTACTTTTACTTAAGTAACTTCATAAGGTTCGGTTTCGGCCGAAACTAGAAGAGGAGATTCGGTTAAAGAGCAAACATTACCGAAATACCAACAGTACAAAGTAAAGTGCTAAGTAGTAACTTAGTACTTTGCTTATTAATTGCATAACGTTGTAGTCTCTGTGGCACACGCGCCGTGCCTTCGGTTTCCAACAACATCTGCCTAGCCTTTACCCAACTATGTTGGGGTTGGCTTCCAGTCTAACCGGATGCAGCTGAATACCAGTATTTGCCTTCGGTTTCCATTTCTCCAAATTTTCGAACAATATACCGAATATATAAAATTTATAAAAAAAAAACGTAATATAGAAATATTATAAATCTAAATAACCCTTTCCAGATACGCCGCATGGTAGGAGCACTAAACTCCGTAGCCGTAGGCAAGTTGCCTCCCGAAGAAATAAAGGTGATGCTACAAGTGCCTTCGAAGCACACGTGGCGCACCAACATCCAATCAGGTCCTCCCGACGGCCTGTACCTGTGTGACGTTCATTACAAGCCTGAGGACCTTGTCTACGACCCAGAGAAGAGTCTAGAGGGAAGAGAGGAGGACGATAGTGATAGTGAGTGTGACTGAGAGAGATAGAAGATAGACTTTGCCAGTTTTGGACTGTTGTAGGCAAGAAATATAGACATTGTAGTGAAAAGGGCAAATCAAAGCAGTGCGTCAATACAAAGAGGCCTAGGATAAGGTTTTTAAAGCTCAGCAGTCAAAAGATACAATTTTAATCGCTTATGTTTGCATTTAGTTATTTTAACAATAATTATTTGCATTGAAGTATCAATATTTTATTTATTTATTTATTTATTTTACCATTTATGTACACACATATATAAACAGACAAGAAAAAAACAGAACACAGACCTAAAATATTTAATAATGAGTTTCCTCAATGAACTAATGAAACAAAGAAACAAATTGAAAGTAACAGAAACAGTTGTTACTAAAGTCGACGGACAACGTTACGTCGAGAACGATTCCACGGTTACCGCTATAAGTCCGAACACTTACGGATTCGTGGTCGACATGAAACCCGATGATATTCCCGTATCAATAACTAACTATGTATACATCGGGTCACAAGATTGTATTGAAAATAATGTTATAGAAGCTTATAACATCAAACATGTTGTAAGTTTAGGTATCAATGTTGAAGTTGCAGTCAACAATAAGTTTATAAACTGCTTAGATTTACCTGAAACTAATATCAAAGAGGTTTTATTAAATAGTTTGCCATTCATTCGCGAGGCTGTGGACTCCAAAGAGAATTGTCTTATTCATTGCAATGCCGGCGTTTCACGGACGTCTATGGTCGCTATAGCTTATTTAATGCACTATGAGAGAATGCAGTTTCAAGATGCTTATGATTTAGTGAAGGCTAAAAGGCCAGCAATACAACCTAATGATGGGTTTAAGAAACAATTGAGAACTATGAAGCCTGGTGAAATAATTTAGAACTGCTGTGCGATTTTAGACTTTACTGCTTTGGTTATAAGTGTTAACTGAATGTTGTGTTATAAGAAATGTAGTATTGACGTAGATAGTACTGTAAAATTGTAATATATGTATTTTAGAAATTGATCAAATAATTTGTTTCATTACTATGACTAAGGCCCGTTTGCGCCACAAGTCACTGAATACGTTTAGCGCTAAGCGTATTTAAAACATCTGTTTCTTTCAATCGTTTGAAGATGACAGAGACATAAAAATGTTTTAAATATGTTAGTTAGTGCTAAATGCCTTCAGTGATTTCTGATACATGCGCGTTTAAATCATATTTTCCCTTGTCTTGTTGACAATCTCCCTTCTGTACTTAAGTACTCAGTAGAAACTATAATGTCAGTCTTTTTCAAAGTGGGCGATAACGCCCCCTTGTGGGCCCTGGAGACCTAGACGGGAAAAATTAGCATGGCTTTCGTAGGATAGCCCGTCAGCAATCAAGTTTTTTTTTGTTAAATAACGCGATTTGTGCAATCCTGTATCAATCGGCTGGTTCATCGATACTTCTTCTTACTTGCTCAGTACGATTGAGCGTTGAATGAGATAACCGAGTTTGTTTTATTCCTGTCGGTGCGTGCTGTATATCAATCCTATGTAAAGCAAGTAATATTTATTTTATTTTCATTAGCAGTTTCGCGCGCAATCGTTAAGCAAGTACTTAAGCTCAACACTTTACGCATTTCAGAAAACAAAACCATGTCGGAAGCAAAAAGAAGAGACGGCAATACATCGCGGAATATATTAAATAAGGATTTACTGAAAATACCACAAACACATCTTGGCTTTTGTGCCTTCTTTGTCTAAATCATTTTCGAATGAAGCGATGAAGCCTTCAAGACTTCAAGATCATTTGAATAAAATGCATCCAGATAAGAAAGGCAAAAATGTAGCCTATTTTTAAGACATGGAGAAGAAGCACAATGCTCAGCCAAGTGTATCAAAACTTTTTTCGGCGGCTGCTAAGCAAGAGAATGACGGACTTCGAGCTTCGTACAATATCTCTTTGTGTGTATTCATTGCTCAAACAGGCAAATCACACACCATCGGAGAAGAGTTAATTTTGCCGGCAATAAAAGAAGTACTTAATGACTACTGTGCTCCATAAACCAGCGGCAGATATTTACCGAAAAAATCCTTTGGGCATATATACATATACAACATGTAACGTTAAATGCGCAAAACCTCAGACACCCCAACTAATTGTTAATTCAATTGACCTATTTCAGAGATAAAATAAGTCATAAAAAAAAAATGTAAAGGTTTTATGTGCTGTTTTAGTTTTACTGGCCATTCTGATCGTTTCTTGCGTCTGCGACGACTCTTTACCGAGGCAGGAGTCGTCACCGGGCCGCTGCGCCGCGCTGATATTGGCTTGCTTGACCTATTAATAAATAGACACAGCAACGTTTGTAATGAAGATTTTTTGAAAAATGTGACCTATATTAAAAAGTGGTTCAATTAATTCTGCTCGTTATTCTGATCAAACTATTTCCAGGTTTTGCGCATTTAACGTTACACGTTGTATATACACCCTGGCCCTGACCCTGGTATCAACAAACTTGTTAAAAATCATCAGATTCATCATTCACATTAGATTAGTTTTAAAATTAAAATTGATTATGATTGTTTTAATTTGAATAAAAGGTACTCTTAATGTTTTAAGTTGTGTTTTAATTGCTCTCACTGGTAAAAAAAAAGTCTCGTTTAGAATTTAAGTTTAAACTCCAGACCAGACTAATATATAGCACACTATAATTAAAGTAGTGAATGTCATTGTGATTTTTAAGATTTTAATATCTTATTAATTGATAAATGTTATTACTCCATTTGTGAATTTCTAAATGATAAAACTTTATAGCTACCTAATTAATCCTGACATCTTTAATTCTTTATTTAATTTTACTGACCATATTATACAAAATTTCATATTGAAAGTATTTTAGATTATTAAATCAAAATCAAAATCAAAATCAAAAGTCATTTATTCAAACTAGGCTGAGAATCAGCACTTTTCGAACGTCAAAATTACAAAAGACAGTCCCCCAAAACGCCCGCCCTTCACCACTTCCTAGTGCTTTCGCTGGGAAGAAGAAGTGGCGCAACAAACTCCCCAGCAGCACAGCTGTCTGTTCAGTTAGAAAATATACTTGACTGAATACAATACAAGGTATGCAAAGCAATTAACATTACAAGACACAGAACGCTAAATTAAATTATTTGCCATATGTCAGCTGGCAACGCCAATATACCAAGAAATACAATAAAAAACTATACGTACTCAAGCAAAAATTAATAAATGGAAATTAAATAAAAGCCTCCAGGTATAAAGGGCGTGACCGCTAACATATTTATGCAATGCTGGGTTCAGTTTACATAGCTGTCGCTTGAAGTCACAAATGATAAACTAGGACCATAAGGAAACTAAATAAACAAGTTATTAATAATGATAACAATGATAAAACCATGGTCAGCAAGACGACCAGTCACCACAAGCAGCACCCGTTCACGAGCATAACGCAAAGGTCAGCCATTACCCCCCTCGCCATATTTGAGGCGAGGGGGGTAATGGCTTGATTAAGCGCTTGTGCTAAATGTTTGCATGCCTAATTTAAGGTAGAATGTATAAGGATCTCTAATTATAAAAACATCAGATTTTTTGGAACCTACTTTCTTTGCAAATAAATAATTATTCCATTCTAAGATATGGTAAAAAAAATTGGGACGCTGAAAAATATTTCAAAGTGGGCGGTAGATGAAATAAGTTTGAGAACCTCTGCTCTAATGGGATCGAAATAAAACAACACGATATACAAACAACTAATGTAATATGTAATAAATAGGGCAGTTTTAAGTACATGAGCCAAAACGCGTGTCTAACATACGGCCCTACGAATGGAAGCCATGACACTAAGTTACAAGTTATTATTATTATTACTGTAGCACCAAGTTCATAAGTTGTCCGAAGCACTTAAACTTAATCAACACGTTTCATATAAATATTTGTATGTACAATTGTTTATATTGGCTATAGAAGCTATGTATTTGTTATTATCATTTATTTTGGCAACTGTATGGTCTTAAACTATAGACAGAGTTGTAGCACGTTACAAGCAGCATTTTCATTTGTTTGGTGAAAAGATAGATTGACGAGTTCATTCTGAATTCTTCATTGAAAAGTATTACTTAACCTATTGACCGCCCCAGTCGGATTAATACGATTACTGTTTTGGGACCCTTTTTTTTTTAGTGTCATCACGCAGATCAACCTATGAGGTTGTCGGCTGCTTAATCGGGCTAGTCTGTGGGTGCCTCAATAAATTAAGGCCTCCAGCCAGGGCTTCAAAATTTAAAAACTAAGCGACTACACGCTAAGGGCACCCCCTGTGGGGTAAGGACCTCGGCTTAGGGCGTCGCTGGGGGAGGGCAGAAATTGACAGCCTGGATCGGATTAATTTTCGTGCCTGTGCCGCTTCAGTCGTATTTATTCGACTGAGAACCTACGTTTTCATTTTTTATTTCATTGCACGACCCTATTCGTCGTAGATATCTTATGTCGATTTATAAGCTGGGCGCTGGTGGCACGGCAACTGATATAAAACAAAGCGGTCAATAGTTTAATTTCACTGAAATCCTAAGTAATGATACCTGCCTTTTGTTCATGACAAAATTCGCTTAAAAATCTTAAAAGGAATTGTCTGTTGGGTGGCATAATGATGAAGAATATCGATATAAAGTACGCGTTAATATACCAAAGTTAGACTTTCACCATAAAACTACTTGTGATCGTAATAAAGCCGCTGTGACGTCCTACAAATCTGAATAAGAATGGACACCGGCTTAACAATACGTGTACCTATAACATTATGATGATTCTTCTTATAATTAACTGGGCAGTATACATGAAGGTAATAAGTGGACATATTACTACAAACTGTATTAAATATAATCATACAAAGATTTCTCCTATTTGCAGTTATTCATTTAAAGTAATACATTAAATATTTCATTTAAATTCGGTGGCGATTTCAGGCGTTTCTTCAATAAAATCTGATTCAATTAGATAACAATACAATATATTTACATCTAAATTATATTATAGTTTATAACTTTTATAATGGACGTTATTGTTTTAGTTTATATAAGTTATTATATAATTCTGAAGCACCTAGAAGCACAAGTAGGGGCCCAATACCGAATAATGAATATGTGGCGGCATCTACATCGGCACATGCGAACTACGCATCACACTGACGTCACGCAACATCCTGCATCGCGCAAGCGTTTACCGGGCAACTAGCATATACAACGTCCCGACATCAATCGTCGGGCAGTTGCCCACCAGACACAACACCCGTCTGGTTGGAGGATTCTGCCTTTTCTATGGAGGATAGGTGAAATTTACACGCTGTTCCTCACACCTCTATAATACATATACTATTCATTCCATATCTCCCCGTAATTATCTTTCCTATCAGGTTTATACCTCAACATTGGGCCCCAATTTAAGCAAGCTCGTTATGTTACGTAGCATTTAACATAGTACCTAACAAAGAAACAATTTGGTTTACCAATGAACACTTGACTTTTTGGTTACAGCAACCTCAGGTTAAGACAGTGACAGTTTATAAAAGGCAGACAACTACTGTCATGACAAAATTGTGCTTTCATAAAATGCGGGATGGCAAGTTAAGTACTGGTTTACATTTAAAAACTAAAGTAAAACTGCGGGGAAAGCAACCGATAACACTGGTCTACAATGGAAAGTATTCTAAATAATTTAAACTAATTTCTACTTATCTACCCATGCTAAATACCAGCTGATAAGTAAAAGTCATTTATTAATTTAATTTTTTGCGATACTTGACATTTTCCGAATGTTAAAAATGTTGCGTTTTAGTACCAAAAGTATTAAAAGTGAAAAAAAAAAATATAGCAAAATGTCTCGAAGATGTGTGAATAATCCCGACAATTTTTGTTATTTTTGTGGTGAAGTTATATTTATTGCTGGACTGTTTTTCGAGATGTTACAGAAGTAAAATACAAGAGGGTCGCGAAAAATCACGTCGCAATTCTACTGATGATTGAAAAAACATCATAATTTCTGTTAATTTTTGTAAAAACATATTTTTTTTTTTTCTGAAAAGGGAAAACTAATTGTAATATATATTAAATATTTTTGTATTCAGTACGTGAAGTCAAAGTTTGTAGACCAGTGTAATTTGAAAATGTCTTATTTTTATTTTATTTTTTTCTAGTCACTTTCGCCATTTGTAATTAGTCAACTTAAAACTACTTAGGACTAATGTCATTCGCGTTACAACCATTTATAATGATTTTTGAGACCACAACAGTACATAATAATTTTATTATTATTTCGAAGCACTGAACAGGACGGGAATGTTAATTTTGAATCACAAATTCTTGAACCAAACATAATATTAATTTATGTGTATTATGAACCCTTCCCCCTTAATATATAGGACCTGTTCTAGTACAAGCGATTCAAACTTTATGGCGGCTCTGAAGTGCGCTACTAGCTGCGCAATACCTCACCCCTCACCCCCGCTGACACGTGAAGTTGTAACTGCGCAGCGACTCGCCTCATGTTCCGAGCTGACATAAAGCTTGAATCGGGCTATACGTGAGGCAAATTATCTTCAATCATCAAATTGGTTTCACAAATGTCCAGAACGTATTTTGTTAATTCTGCCGGTCGATTCTGTAAAAATCTCACCGTGAAGTGAGCTTGATGTGAGCAGTGTCAATAGTGTTAATCCCTAATGACAGCTCACTTCACCTAAGTTCTCAGGGTGAGATTTTTACAGAATAGCACTACTGTAGTATTGTATTAGTCTCTCACACAATAAGTAGCTATGACCATTGACCAGCTTTCAGTCTTCTAGCTTTATTTCTTCATAAAATCTCAATTTGTCAAAAAGTCTTATAAATTATTCTGCATAATAGATGTTAAATAAAATTATGAATTAACATAAATTAAATAAGAAAACGAGTCTTACTCGCTTGTCAACATTTTTTAATATGCGTGTACGCACGTAGTGCATTGTTTTACGTCAAGTTCATAATTTCAATGTCGAAACAAAACGGACGGATTCTGTGTCGCGCTTAACTACCTATTCAAAGCTAACTCAAATAAAAAGTGCCTGCACTACTAAATAACTTTGTTTCTTACTTACGCTCGTTTCCTCTGAATATCTACCGCTAAACAAAATTGTAAATGTCCATTGTACTCTTAGCGCAATAAAACAAACACTTATTATGTACCTATAAGGCACTAAAATATTGTAACTAATAAAATAATTGACTTCATGAAAACAACTGTCACTCAGATACAGGCTGGCAGGGATACCGACGCGACGCGCAGACTGTTGCCATGGATTCAGTAAGTACATGGTTCTGAACCCCGCTGCGTTGAAATTTTACGTGGATTATTAAAAATAAAAAAATTGCTGTTTAGTACAGACGCCAGCACATCAAGCTACCCGAAACTGTCAGATTTTCCCAATCAACTTTGAACCTTATGCTTTAGCGTTAAAGTTGAAAATCTATTAAAGAAATCTGACAGATTGTAGTAGCTTGATGTGCTGGCGTCTGTACATTTTGACCGCGCAGGTATTGCAACTTTTCTACGAAACAGCATTTTTTTTTTTTTTGATAACCGACAGTAATATTCTGCGCTAGAGAATCATGTGCTAAATTTATGGTTACTGTCTATGCATGGCATGCCTACGACTGCCTGGTTGGCGGCGCGCGGTGGCTGAGGGGCGCGGCGGGCGCGGGCGCTCGCGCGTTCTCCCGCTCCGAGCGTCGCGTCACTTGTAATCTTACCACGACAAAGACACTTCACTTGTTTAAATTTGTATTCATATTGTATTACATCATATTGTTATTTAGTCCACGTATTAACAGTTTCAGTTTGGGCGTTGATGTCCCTGTCACCCTGCATTCCGTAACACTGACAGAGACAGAATTTTCACCTTACCTTCACTTAAAAAAACCGTTTTCATAACTACCAAATTGCGACCTTATGTTGTGGTCATAAAGTTCATTTCAAAGCATAATATTTAAGTTAATAAAAATATCTAAAAACAGGCCATTGAGCTTTAGTCCATATGCAATTAAATAATTTACCGCAAAAGCGATTGATAAACGCGTTATACAAAAGAGACTACATACTAAATAAGTACATAATCATGCAAAAACGTACAGCTGGCAACACAATATAATATCCTTCTGCGCAAAACTGACTGTACGACTTAGAGTTTTGTTGCAAACTGAATGCATGCGTTCGATAACTTCATTATAAATAAGGACGAATATAAAAAAAGTCTTAAAACAACCTTGTGTCATTCCCGATTTTGAAAGGAATGTGGTTAAATATTCTAAAACTTATTATATACTTTGTGAGCATTTTCAATTATCTACATGACTGTACCGTCACAACAATCATAAGGCCGCAAATACAAGTGCGTGTAACTTGCACAAAAGTTTGCAAGCACATACTGTGCCAGAACAACTTCTGAATGGTTAATTTCCCATAATATGCAAGTAACTTGCACACTTTTGTGCAAGTAACTTGTATACTTTTGGGCAAGTAACTTGCAAACTTTTCTGCAAGTGACTTGCATACTTTTGTGCAAGTTACTTGCATACTTTTGCGCAAGTAACTTGCATACTTTAGTGAAAGTTACAGGCACCTGTATAACGCGCTTAATTATGTTGACATACGCAGACCGCTTAATAAGCAGTCTGTGGCGTCAAAGTGTTGTAAATGACGATTATAAAGGCCGCCAATGTATAATATAACCGGCCTTATTGAAAGTCTTACATAATATAAGAACCACTGAAACATTATGCATTTCAAAATAACTTACTTATACAAACAGCATACATAATGCTACGGAACATTTTCAATATTTTTATACAAGATATATAATGTAATATGTATACAAATGCACGTTTCAATACAAGTCTTATTTTCAGTCACATTTTATATGTATTTATTTCAGTATATGGCTGTTGTTATATTTTATTGAACACTTATACAGACGTGATATTTAATGATATAGGCTGAAAGTAAATGAGCAATTTCTGCAAGATTTATCTACTGTTTGTATTGATCTTTATTATGATGTAGAATTAACTTTAACTCAGCGCTAAATCAAGTCAATTTTCAAGGTGATTTTAGAAAAAGACAATCCTATTCTAAAGACATGTTTCACAGATTATTATAATTTAGAAACTTTTCGCGGTACGGTCAAACTCCGCAATAAAGATGTTTTTGCGGACAGGAAAATTAAGTGAGTACTTAAGCCCCGTATTTCACCGGAAATATGTTTCACACACATGCAATGTTGCCAGCTACACAAAAACATGTTGGCAAGTTGTTACCTATGTTGCATTTCACGAACGCGCGTCAGTTATTCCAAGTTATATTTATTTATCTATACTTTGTACACCAGAAAATACATAACAAAAAAGATACAATTGGTACTACAAAACATACAATGGGCGGCCTTATCGCTTCCTGCGATCTCTTCCAGGCCTTATTACAATGACATACATCTGCTGCGTTTGTTATGTAAAAAAAAACAAACGCAGCAGACGTGACTTGCACAATTAAAAAGCTAAAATGGAAGTGGGCAGGCCATGTCATCAGGGGTAAAACGAATGATGGGCCAGAGAAGTAACAGAATGGTATTCCAGAGAAGGTAAGAGGAAATGGGGAAGACCACCTGAAAACTACTGCGGGAGGGACGTGGAGGAGAAAAACTCACGATCGTGAGCTATGGAAAAGCCTGGACGAGGCCTACGCTAAAGAGCAAAGCAATCTAGAGATTTGTGATGTCTAAGCCTTTAATTTAAATATATTGTTAAACTAGTCTTTTTTAAGATTGCTAATAAAAGCTATTTGAAATTTGGAAAATGACATAAGGGTCACAAGACGCGCGCTCGTGAGTCGCATCAGTTATAACCATGAATACGAGGCATTATATTACCTAGAAACTTCTAGAAGCTCTTGAGCGTGAGTCCCCTGGCTGGCAAACTGTTTGCTTTAGCAGGAGCGTCGCGTGCTTGCGAATGTGCCACCGCAATGCTAAGACACTGCACCCATTCTTCCGCATTCTTGCCGTCTTTGGGCTTCAGGATGAGAGTCTGGTCTCCCGTGAAGATCTCGAACGCTTTGGGAATGTTACGCGCGCCGCGGGAAACCTTTACTGAGCGAATCTGGTTTATGTCGATGCTTTCGCCTCCGCTCTGGAATAGAAAGGGGTCCAGTTCATTTTGTTGTTCCGGAACGTACACACAAAATAATAAAACCTACTAGTATAACTGATAAAAGCAAGTGTGTGTGTCTGACACTTGGTCGTGAGTGTCTTATATATGTGACAGTAAGTGAGTACTCACCGATCCCTTGCAGGAGAGATGTGCTCCGGACAGCGTGAAGTATCTCGTCCGCCAGCGTCGGAACAGCCTCCAGCGTCCCTTCTTCTCCTTGAGCTGACCCTCGATGACGGGAACTCCGTCCGCGGCTAGGAAGCCTACTGCGCGTTCGGGATGAGTACAGAGGAAGCAGCCCCATGTCGCCTAAACAGTCAGAGTCAGTCATATCCATATGTTTTTTTTACTGTGTGTGCATAAATAATAAAGAAAAAAATACCATTTTTATAATGGAAATGATTATGTAGGTATGCTCAAAGCTGGTTTCCAGTGCGTGTTTGGATGTAACGAGCCGCACCACGTGCGAGGCTACGACTTTTCAAACCATAGCGTTTATACCGCCTAGAGCACTGATTCCCAAAGTGGTCCAGGTGGACCCCCGGGGATCCACGGGAGACTCGACGGGGGTCTACGTTAGATCTAATTTTCACATTTTTTGTCGAGTTTTGGGAATATGGTAGAAATGTAGCTGCAGGTGGTCCACCGGAACCATCTTAATTTTTAAAGCGGTCTATAAGAAAAAAAAGTTTAGGAACCTCTGGCCTAGAGTGACACTTTTCTCACGGCTTTTATGTTCAAATTGTGGCGCGGTGCGATGCGCTTATCGCGCGCCGTTATAAGTGAGTTTTACTGTAGCCTATTATAACATACAAATGTAAATTTATTTTTTTGTAGCCTGCAGGGCAAAACAATAGAAAATCGATATAGAGGTATGAGGAATAGGGTGTAAAGTTCACTCATCCTCCATAGAAAAGGGAGGATCCTCCGACTTGTGTGTGTGTGGGCGTGTCTGGTGTGCAACTGCTCAACGATTGATGTCGGGACGTTGTATATATGCTAGTTGCGCGGGAAACTGCTTGCGCGAAGCAGGGTTTTGCGTGACGTCATTGTAATGCGTAGTTTGCATGTGGCGATGTAGATGCCGCCACAAGAAAGAATATTGCTATTAAACCGGCACGCACCTGCGTGGGCGGCAGCGCCGCGCCGTCGTTCCGTCGCGCGACCACCTCGAACACGTCGAAGAAGCCGGCCGCGCGCAGCTCGTTCAATAACATCTCTTGTTCCTAAGCGGACATTTGTTCCAATTAGTGTGAAACATTACTCGTGGTAGCATCTTTTTTTTTTTCAATATTCACCCCAGAGGATTCTTCAAAAATGGAGATGGCGTTTGCAGTACAGTAGAATTTTTTGGTTTACCATAACTTTTAAAAAGATCAAGCACCTCATGACTTCTCAAAAAAGTATACTGTAACATATTGGTGGTGATGAAACAGGACTAATTACTTTGTGAAACATACCTTAATCCCAGGGAAGGCGCCTGTTACAAGCGTGAGGAAGGTCTTGTTCTCACACTTGAGGATGTCCCAGCAGTGCTTCAGCGAAGCCACGGTGGGATCGCGCGAGGACAGGGCGGCGTCGTGCCGGGCTTGTAGTGCTATATACATAAAATATGTTTTATTGTACACCGAAATAAGACAGCTGTACAAACCCATTAGTTTTAACAGGGTCACGCATACATCTGGACAGACCATATGTATGCGTGTGACTTTTCAAAAATATCTGAAGAAAGTGAAAACAAACCCTGTTCAGGTTATATTCTTATGCAATTTCTCATAAAAAGGAATAAGTAACACATTCATCGGTTTCAATTTTATATATTTTCGATTTTTCCAACAATATTCGTCGAATCGTATCATATTTCGACGAGGAACAAAATCACGCTAAAATATTATAATATAAGGTTCATACGCCTAAGTTATTACTATGTTTTATAATAATTAGAACAACCCGTCGGTCCTTTTTTTATAAAGTTTTGTTGTTTTTATGTAGTATTCTGTTTT
>OX451396.1:2515143-2546154 GCA_949629135.1 Eremobia ochroleuca | reverse complement strand
AGCGAGCCGTGCTCTAGTGCTAGCGTCACGCGGTGCGAGGGTTGCTACACTGTGACATACGTACCCTGCCAGTGTACCCCAGCTGCGTGAGTATGTTGGCGACGAGCGACACGGCGTGCGGCGCGGCGTGCGGCGGGCCGGGCGGCGCGCTTCACTAGCGAGCCGTGCTCTACTACTAGTGTCACGCGGGTTCGGCTTAGGCACGCTATCACCTGCACAATAAACACACATAATTATTAACTACACTGAAAACGAATAAGCAATTTTAACCAATTTAATTGCTGCAGTTTGTTTCTTATGACTTTTATTAAAACACAGCCTAATTAACACTAACCTGCAGTATATCAACACACATGCACCCCGGATCGTTCTGACTGGCAGTATTTGGACACAAGTACGACAGTAGCTGCGGCACACAAGTCTTCAACGCATCGGGCTTGCGAGCCGCTATGTGCTCGAACAGTGCGAATAGAGAGCTCTTCTCTACGGGTTCTGCGTGAGGCAGGAGTGATACGAGCGCTGGGGCGTGCCCCTCGAGAGGCTCTGGAGATACCTCGTAGAGGTTGGTCAGGATCCGACAGAGGGGGTAGTTACCTAGACAACATAATGGTACCTTTCAACAAGTAGATCACATAGGGTTATATTTGCTTAGCTATGATGAGAAGTGGTTGTGTGAGTTTCCATGAGAGAGAAACAATACAAAAATAGGTTCAGATCAGTTGGTCCTTTTATTAAGTCTGCTTAGGTGGGTATCAAGCTATTTACGCATAAATATAAATGATTATACAGCGTTTGCTAACAAGAGAACTGAGGAGCATACCGGCCATTATAACACATTTAGTTAAGTTCAGTAGTTTCAATATCACATTTCAAAAATAAGTACCTATGTTTTCCCACACATAAAATAGTACAAATAGCATTTACTTTACATTTTCCATTTCAGAATAACTCAGATAACTTCTTAAGTCATATTCTAACCATTTGATTTCAATCCACGAACCTGACATGATGGAATCCATGATAGTCTGCACATGTGGCTTCAGCAGCACCGCATGATGGACAGCAGCCAGTGAGAGGTACCGCGCCATGTGTCGCGATATCTCGCGGTTGCCTTTGTGCAGGAACTGCACCGCGACTGGTAGGACAGCTCCATCACGCTCTTGTTGGCGTAGTTCTCCTTGTCGGATTGGAGCGGGAATGATACCTGGAGAAGATGTTGTACATGGATCGAGTGGAAAAAAAAAATATTGGTTAACTTCATTCTGAGGTGGTTTATTTTTTTTATTATTTCCACACTTTTTCCATAATCTGTTGAAACATTTAACATTCACATTGCATGTGGCAAAAAATACTACCTCAAATGTAAAAGTATAATTACATACATGAATATGAATAATAACCAGTGATCGGAGTAGGTAGATTGATTTTTGGTACTTGTATCATAAATGCCCACAGAAAGAATAACATGGATAAGCTATTTTTCCCGGAAAGCAATTCCGGTATTGTATAAGTCTCCCATGTTATTTAAATAAATAAATAAATTAATTAATGTTGGTAGTGATATTATTACTGCTCAATTCAAAATTTAAAGGTAGGTATCAAAACTAAATTCATTTATTATCTATTTGAATAATAAAAACAATTTTTGAGCAGATTCCAGAAGTCAGTATGTACACAAGCAAGGGTCAAGTAACGTTTTAGCAACACAGTAACAAACAAAGAAGCGCACTCTACGAACCGAAGTAAATGAGTGAGCTACCTGGCATGTCGTTTTTTTTTGTTAATAATCAACCAATTCCGAATTACGGAGGACAGTCCATATGAATATATATGTTTCGGATCAATGACCCCATTTCAATCTACCTACTCCGATCACTGATAATAACAGAATAAATAAATCTCATGTATTATTTAGAGCATATCTTACCAAAACAATGCATGCTATAATGTCTGAAGCAATCTTAGCATGAGGTGGATCATCATCCCGGAGGTGACCCGTTGGCATCAGGTTGTGGTGCAAGCAGGACTCCAGCAGAGCCACGAGGGCTCCACAGTAACTTGTCCAGAGTCACTGTCTCTTTCACACATGATGTAACTCTTGCAACACATATTTCTATCAGAGCCTGGTCTCGGTCGTTCCTACAGTAATCTGGCCGTGAAGAAATCTCTGTCACTTGTTTCAACTGTAACAAATATGTATATTTTTATTTATGCAGAACATAGCATCACACCTGTGATCACCGTAAGGTAAGGTTAAGTTAGTTTATGGAGAGATGTACCTGTAGTAACACCCACATTTCACAATTAGTGTTTAAGTCTTTATTGACTTCTTGCCATCAACGAGGCACAAATTGAGGCTCCGGGCTGCTACTAAGAAACTCCCGATGGAATAACCCAATAACACTTTGCCTGACCTGGTATAAAACCCAGGACCTCGTGCTCAGCAGTAGTACTTGCTACCACTAGACCAATGAGGTAGGTATTTTTATTTATATTATCTTATCAATGGTGACTTGAATCTATGATTTACAACAAATGCACTGCCATGATAAGATTATCTTGATGATATTTGTTTAAAAATATGTTATTATTGTAAATACATTGGCTCTGATTCAAAAATGACCCAGTATTACAATATAGGCAACTGTTTTCAACCTTCATGTAGCATTTCTCATTTAAGATTAATTATTATAATACAACCACAATTAAGTGTATTGTTAATTACTTGTTTACATAGGTGACTGACTAACTATAAATAATGTAACTTGATAAATCTAAATGCAATTGCTGTACAGGAAAATGACTATTGCAAGGACAAAAACTCTGGCAAACAACAATTATGATTTTATTATTGAATAAATACTCAGTTTATGATTCAAGACTTTTATTATTCATGTGGTAGTCACTACTTTGGCTGATACTTGACTCTACTTGTTTATCAAACTAGGGATTGAATATTGCACTTTGCAGGTGTGACTCAGCTGTAATTTACATACTTTTCTAATTCTTGGTAACGCAAGCGAACAGGCTGTACCAGTTCTATGTACTTAGCGGTAAGGCTCACCACTTCGTTGAGGTCGTCAACGATGTCCGCGTCGGGGATCGCGAATATGTCGCCGGCGCGGGTGAGGTCCCGCTCCGTCAGCACATGCTTCAGTAGCTCGTGCATCGCACCGCCGCCCCTGCACCTCCGCCTCGACGCACCTTCACCGCACCGTAAACAACATTCACCTACAACGGTCCATCAATGGACACATCAACAGCCACTGCTAAACAACCACCATACAACCATTATTCAACACACGTAACATGTATAACTGGTTTTTAACGTCCCATAACTCACTAGGAAGCTGTAGGAGTATATAAAAATAAAATAGTTTGAGCGAAACACCGAAATAAGTGGTCTTTTGATGCAATGCAGTGCAGGCGAAGTACCCGAAGTACGTTTCGTTTCGTTCGGAAATATTATTGTCAATCAGTCAATGAACTTGTATAGGTTATATTTAGGTTCATTGGAATTTTGGTGATGCGAAACACTGGCATTTGAAGCAATAAAATGAACACTCAAATAAGTAAAACACGGGTTTTGAGCTGGGCTGAACCCTGTCGATAATCGATAAACTTTTTTTACGATTATCAAATACATTCAAGTGGCAATAATAAAAAAGGAATAAATAATTAAACCTATTTCATCATCATTCTCTTGCACTTACTCAAATTTTTTAATGTTTTCACAAAATAACTAACATTGCATACTGACTTGGAAGATTGAGCTGTCATTGTGTAAGTCTTTTCTTAACCCTGATTCTTCTAATTAGTATTTTGACTACTTAATTTCTATGACATGTAGCATACCCTTAGAAAGAGTATACGCTAAATAACTTTTTAAAATAAAACTAAGTTTAAAATGACTTTTATTTTTTTTATAATGAATTTAGAAGTTGTAAGTTATTTCGTGCAATTACAAATTTACAACCATAAACAAAAAAGTAATGATGATTTAAAGGTGAGATTTCGTGTAACTTAGGTGAAAAAAACTAAAAAAAAATCTCAATAACTAAATGGCACTTAGGACATGAAGTGTTTGGTTGAAGCCTCGCAAATGACGCTCCCAACCCCCCAAAAAATTGTGTCGGTCCATGCCCCAAACACTGTATTTTTACAGTGATGAAAAAGGAATACCTATAATATTATTTCATCTACAGTAATTAATATCACGATTTCGGGGCTGCGGTGCCTGGCAAGAGAAGCAAGTGATTAATAATGCACAACTCATTTTTTTTTAATATTATTTCGATATTGAGTACCAATTAAGTTTAGCTGACATATGGCAAATAACTTAATTTAGTGTTCTGTGTCTTGTAATGTTAATTACTTTGCATACCTACTATTGTATTCAGTCAAGTATTTTCTAACTGAACAGACAGCTGTGCTGCTGGGGAGTTTGTTGCGCCACTTCATCTTCCCAGCGAAAGCACTAGGAAGTGGTGAAGGGCGGGCGTTTCGGGGGACTGTCTTTTGTAATTTTGACGTTCGAAAAGTGCTGATTCTCAGCCTAGTTTGAATAAATGACTTTTGATTTTAATTTTGATTTTGAAAATTACAGTCCCACACTAGTCCTGTCAAAAAGATCAGCTGCAGCTGTCGCCATGTCATGATGATCAATGATGTCATATGTCACATTTTTATACATTTTTGAGGTTATTTTGGTAAAATTAAAACAAAAAAAATTATACATGTAAAAAAAGAGATTTTGTGTTATCAATAAGGTGTGAAGCATCTTCAGCATCTAGTTATAATACACAAACGTTTAAGCATTGAATACTAACGATACTTCGTCACTACAAGTTGTTAATAACTGGTTGTCATCTCTTGTTTACATTATCCTTATTGTTTTTATATATGAAATCAAGTGAAACTTACAATTTACGACTATATAATATCGTATCGTTTCACCAATTATTATAATGCCGGTGCCATGCAGAAGGGGTTGTGGCAACAATGCAGTTTTGAAGGTAACTGTGTGATATTCCTGTAATACTTAGAAACAGTAAGTATTAAGTACTCTGACCTTTTCTAATTGTTTGAATTATTCTAGCGACCAAAAACCGGCGATGCTCTCTGCAAAGAATGTTTCTTCTGGGCGTTTGAAACAGAAATTCACTACACCATCACAAAAGCAGAATTGTTCAACAAAGGGGATTCAGTTGCTATAGGCGCGTCTGGCGGGAAAGACTCAACAGTACTTGCGTATGTACTCAAGACTTTAAATAAAAGATACAATTATGGGTTGAACCTCATGCTGCTCTCAATAGATGAAGGCATCACAGGATATAGAGACGACAGCCTCGAGACTGTCAAACAGAACCGGGATGACTATGAGATGCCTTTGAAGATACTGTCATACAAAGACCTGTATGGCTGGACTATGGATGAAATAGTGGCTCAGATTGGCAGGAAGAACAACTGTACCTTCTGTGGGGTGTTCAGAAGACAGGCCCTAGACAGAGGGGCGGCCATGCTGGGAGTGAAGTGTATAGCCACAGGACATAATGCCGATGATATTGCTGAGACTGTGTTGATGAATGTCCTCAGAGGTGACATTGCCAGGTTGAAGAGGTGCACAGCTGTAGCTACTGTAAGTATTTCAGTGATACATTCTATAAAATATAATACCAACTTATAACTTCTAGATTATTTAATCTTCAAGCAGGCACGCAGTCATTTGTAACACAAGTGGTCGCACATAACCTAAAATTAGGATTATGATTAGGATATTTCAGGGATTTAAAACACTAATTACTTAGTAATGATTTTTTTTTGTATTTATCAAATTATCATTACGTTAGGATGTAAAACAAAAGTATAAAATCAAAATATGACAAGAAATAACAATATAATAAGAACGAAAATGTATCGAGTGCGGTCAATTTGACACCGCGCACCTGCTTGAAGGTTAAACTAACTACTACCAGCCTCAGAAACTGAATTAAAAAAAATATTCGCCTTATTAGCAGTTTTAGAGAGCTTAAATAACAGAAGCTGTTATTCAAATTACATTCTTAATCCAAATGCACCTATCTAACATTATTTTTCTTCTCTTCCAGGGCAGTGAGGGCACAATACCAAGAGTAAAACCCCTCAAGTACACATATGAGAAGGAGATAGTGATGTATGCACACTACAAGAAGCTGGTCTACTTCTCCACTGAATGTGTGTTTGCTCCCAATGCATACAGGGGACATGCACGGGCACTGCTCAAGGATATGGAGAAAATCAGACCTGCTTGTATCATGGATATTATTTATTCAGGTAGGTTCATCATTGCTTAACTTATAAATAAAGTTCTTCCCATATTGCAATATTTTAAGTTCTGAAAACCTACAATAACATTTTTGAAGCAGTAATTCAAATCATCATTCATATTTAAAGTTTCAATATAATTATGAATTCCAGGTGAAACCATGTCAGTAAAGGAACAGGTCTCCCTCCCCACACAGAGAATATGCAGTCGATGCAAGTTTGTGTCCTCACAGGAGGTGTGCAAGGCATGTGTCCTCCTTGAAGGACTCAACAAAGGCTTACCCAAACTTGGCATCGGCAAGAGTTCAAAAGCAAAGAGGATGCTTGAGGAATACCATGCTAAGCACGCACAGAACGAGTCTGGGGCACTAGAGGATGTTATTAAAGATTTTAATGGTACCAGTATAGCAGTAGATACAAATAAGAGAATCAGTAAGAAGAACAACGCAAACAAAGAGAATACAAGCAATAATGAAACATGTAATGAAAAAAATAGTTGTGGAGGAAGCTGTAAAACCAAAACTAATGTTGACCCAGCTACTAGTAATAAGAAACTTGACATGTTATTAGAACAATATGGTCTAGATGAGATACTAAGTGCAGACAAACATCCTAGTAAGGAAAATGGAGTGAAGGATACAAATGTATCAGATCACTCTGATGATGGGACTCCTTTCAACGGACAGGAGGAAGACGACACATGTTCAGCCACATGCGGTGGGATCAGTGTAGGTTTCTGACATCAATAAAACAACATAAATATTTTACAAACTTTAATTAATTTATTTTATTAAGTACACCACTCTAGACTTAACAATATTATTTCTACCCTCAGTGTTCAAATGTTGTAAATTTATTTTTAGACACATTTCAAACAAGGCAAAAGCATTAGACTTTTCTACCTATGAGCACTTAGCTAAAAATACCTGTACAATCATTGACAAAATGTCTACCTTACAACATTACAATTTCATAATAAAAATACACATCTGATCAATGGTTTTAATACTTATAACGCATTTAATCTGTTATAATATAACTGTAGATTATGCTGATAATGAGAATCAATATAGCACCTATACAAAATCCGATGCAGCCTCTGAAATTGTACCACTAAAATATATCAATCTGTGCTGTACAAACTTAGTCGTTACATTTCACGAGCGCGCGAAGATTGCAATTTATGACATACTAGCTACCGCCTCTACTTCGCACGGTTTTTAATACTTGACAAAACATCCCGATTTCCTTATTATATGTAAGTTTAATATAATACACATACATCTTCGGGAATAAATTCTCGAAATGTTGGTAAAAACTACATAAAAATCCATTGCATAGTTTAGAAGACAAACATGTGCGCGCTCGGGAAATGAAATGACTATAATACGTGCTTAGGGCCGACGCACATATGGCGAGGCGCAGCGCAGCGCGGTTGTCAGTGTCAAATAAAAATCAACATTGCGAGCCTTAAAATAAAGTCGAAAATAAATAACCTAAGATGCGCACCTTTTTCCGCTTAGAAACGCTATAGAGCTAATGGAAGTTTATTTAATCTCAACTTTATTTCAACTCGGGCAAGGTCAATATTCGTTTGGCAGTGACGACCGCGCTGCGTTGCGCTTCGCCAGATGAGCGCCGACCCTTATGGTATGTTCACGTCTACGTAATGAAGGCAGGTGCTCTCGACGCTATCCTCTCGCGACAGATGGGACAATGATCTGTTATGTTGTCTGAGCAGTCCTCACAGAGACACACGTGGCCGCAGGGAAGTAAGATAATCTGGAAAAAGTATTATGATTAAGTTTTTTATTTGTCATCTTGACTCCGCCGCCCTGCATAAAAGTTACGGTCGATTTAAAACTGTCAATTTTAGATTTCATTTAATTGGACAAAATCATTCATAACCTTGCGTAAGGAAGATTCCTGATCGCAAGCGATCGTCGCGCTCTTGTATATGAATATGACATACCAAAAGACATTATTCAGGTGAACGATTGTGTAATTATTGGCGCGAAGATCGTAGCGGTTAAGACACGGCCTTAGACTTTTACTCAGCATTTTACGTAATAGTTATTTGTGTTGTGTGATTGTATTACATTATGCTCTGGTATTTTTTTTTAGATATTATGATTTAAAAAACTGAACTGCTGATCATCTTTCGTTGTTGACTGTACCTATAGTGCTCTGTGGTACCTACCTCTTTAGGGTTTTCCGTGCACACGACACACAGCTGCACATCGGCGAGGTTCTTCTCCCGCGCACGCGCACGCCGCTCCCGGCGCCCCGCCGCGAGCTGTTCCTTCACGGAGTCCTCGAGCGCGCGGCGCCGGCGCCGCTTCATGTACTTGTAAGCCACGCGACACGACGTCGCCGCTGCTACCGTGGCGAGAATCACTAGCGTTACTCTGTGAATTAGACATTCAATTATTTAAAATTAATAAGATCAATGTTATTGCTAAATAGCTCATTTAGCGCTTTCGTGCCGATCATATGTATGGAATAGCCCATGTTCAGCATACCAATACGTCTCCTACTTTACGTCTAAGTCAACAGTTTTATAAAATAACAGCACGCCTGTAGTTCACGAAGCGTCAGGCACCTACAGGGCTACAGTACACCCTCATTGCGCCAGTTATGTTGTAGTCCCAGGGGCGACCCTATTTCTATCAATCTAGCACAAATCCAGACTATACAACGTGTCCCTGAATTGACGTACAGCCCCTTAAGGGGTCATTGTACTCATCATTATGAACTACTTTTACTATGGGAACAAAACCTGAAATCGCTAAAAATAAGCTGATACCTATATTTATGTTCACATAACTCATCAAAATGTATGGAACAGGTGTTTTTTTTTTTTTTTCACGATTTCTGATTTGTTCCCATAGTTAAAGTTGTTCATAATGATGATTACAATGGACACCTTAAGAGGTCGTGCGTTAATTCTGGGACGTGTTTTATATTATTGGTTTAATATGTATTTTCATGCATTGATTTATAAGTATTCTTTATATTTCTTTATTGTATTTCAAGGGGCCCCAGTTGTCTGAAATAAATGAATAATAATAAACCTTAAAAAGTTCCTCGATCTGGCCAGCCGTTTCAGCAAACTTGATTTGGTAGCGGTCGTCAAATACAAAGGAAGCCCATCTTTAGGCGGCTGTATCTTCATCTCGCCAGTGTTACTCCGGCTGAGCTCTCCTACGGCCGTGATGTAGGAGCCGTCCCGAAGCATCTCCTCCATGGTCTGGAGACCACGCCGTCGGACCCCACAGAAGAACCCCTTCACGTGGTCAATGACACCGGGCGACATCGGCTCGAACTTGTCTGAGATGACGTCCATGTCTATGAAAGAATAAATATAAGGTAAACTTGGATGTCTTGCCTCACCATGAAAAGAAATTTAGGTAAGACATATGTACGTATCTAGCGTATCCGAACTAAGATAAAGAAGGTAGCGTGAAGATCTGGATTATATTTGTAAGGTAAACATTGCCAGATTGCACAAAACAGTAGTTTGTGTCTGTTTTGTAGCCTGAAGTGACAAACACAAACTAAGCATGCTAAAACATACATAATATATAGGGTGAGAAACACATTACCCTCCTGAGCGCCGCGCAGTCGGGTAAAACTTAGGTAAATTTTTTAAACAATTCACTTACCAAGCAATTCAGCAGCAAGTGCATCCACCACCTCGATGCTGTACTTCCCATTGTTGAGCACAAAGGGTGTGCAGTTGCACACTTCATGTATGGTGCGTGTCTCAT
Source organism: Eremobia ochroleuca (assembly GCA_949629135.1). NCBI lineage: Eukaryota > Metazoa > Arthropoda > Insecta > Lepidoptera > Noctuidae > Eremobia > Eremobia ochroleuca. The sequence goes on along the minus strand of OX451396.1, from coordinate 2,536,081 downwards.
CTGACCAGAATCCTGCTGATGTCCTGGCTATTACGTGCTCTTTGATTGTGAGCCTGAAATTAACGAAAAAAAAAAAGAAAAAAATAATCAGTATGAATGAATGTAGTCAGCATCATGCTGAGATAACTTTTGGTGCCATACAGGACATACTGCCGGTCGATTCTGTAAAAATCTCACTGTGAAATCATAAGTGAAGTGAGCTTGAAGTGAGCAGTGCCAATAGTGTTAATCCCTAATGACCGCTCACTTCCCGCTCACTTCACCTAAGTTCTCACAGTGAGATGTTTACAGAATAGCACTGCTGTTGTTATTTTCAGATTACTTTTGTTTTTTTTTTATGTTTCTATGAGTGTTTTCTATGTAGTTTAGTCACAAAGTAAATTAAACACACTCATAGAAACATAAAAATATATTCCTGTGCAAGTCCCAATTAATAATTTTTCTTTCTTTCTTTCAAATTATAATGACACGAAAAAATTTAAAAACATAAAGATGTGCAAAATATCGGAATTATTAGAACAGAATAGTTTTTAAAGTGTTTGTGGTAAGTATTAAATAAAGACAGTCCACAGTTGTTTTGCTGCAAGACATCTTGTTATGATTAATTAATCTATTTGGATTGAAGTGTATGTATGTTCCCTAATAGTGCATAACATAGGAAGTACACTCCTTTAGAATATAAGTACAATTTTAAGCTAAGTAAGCAGTTTACTTTAATGTGCATTACAAAATATATTCCTTTGTGGCATTGATTAAAGTACATTTGATCAAGTTGGTTGTCTGATTTAAAAAACCCTGTGAATGTGAAGTGCTCATATGTCTAAACATAAATGTGATATATTTATTATGTACACACTTCACAGCCTTGTGCTACAAGAAGTGCAAAATGAACATTTAATTATTTTAGTAGACAGTCAATGCTGTTACTGCCTTCCTGACTGGCATTTATTTTAACCACGGCATGAGCTAATCTCACGTAATTCATTCAGATACAAGAAAAGACAGACAGCAAAAACTAATTCCTACAGGATGCAATACAGCTAATTATAATTGCATGACAATATCAGCTTTACATGCAGATTGTGCATATTTTAGAAACAAAAATAAAATTAATAGGCACTTTTTGGTGACATTGTTTAATGTTTATAAATAATTTTTTTCTAACTGCCAATATTGTAATGGGATATGGATTATTTTTAACTAAGAGTGGCAATTAAAGGCCGGCACTGACTGACATCACGGCACATTAAAGGATTTTATTTCTGATCCAGTCCTTTTTATCTTTATTTCAATGAGTTTCAAATTCATATTACACTTTATTTTGATACAATGCTACCACAGCATGTCGTAGCATGCCGCGGTGTACTGCCATTTCATTGCCACAGCATGCTACCGTGTCCCGCGAGCCGCATGTCACAGGATTATGACAGCTGAATGAATTGAAATAATGTTTAAAACTGGTGTGGCAGTATTTTCAGCGAATGGGGGGCCGCAGCCTGGGCTGCCACGACGTGATGCGACATGCTCCGGCATGCTGCGTCATACCAAAGCATACTTCGAGCTGCCGAAGCATACCCCGCTGTGTCAGTCAGCACCAGGTCATAATAATTATAATGTACTCCAATTAATTATAATCAAATTTTATCCTTATCGATTTACTTACACCAAGTAAGTAAATCGATAAGGATAAAATTTTATTCTCTCTCAGATCTTGTAACTGATAATAAATCATTTACAGTTAATGGTGAAACATGTAGACCTTGGCTTGGCTTGGCTGTTTAGCCATAATTAGTGGTCTGGGGTGGAATTTTTGAATGGCCATTCCAGTGAATAGTCTCAAATCTACATGTGGGAACACTGCAGTTCCTTTGGTTGAGTTCCAGTATGTGCTATCTTTTAAGGTTTTTTATGTGGTTTTCACCTTGAAGTAGATCTCTGGCTAGGGAATTGCTGTGGTTGTTCAGTATGTCTTTGTACTTTTTGCTTTTTGTAATGTATGAACATCACAAGTACTTACTGTGATTCTAACAAATAAATTATGTTAACTTTTTTTAAAGACCATGCTTTTTAATCCTTACCTCTGCACCACACCTGTCACTGAGTTATTATAGCTGCTGGTGATGGGGTTACCGAGTGACTTCACCAGTCCTCTGATCACCACATATGGGATGGTGTTGTTGGAATACTTGTCGATCTCCTTGTTCAGCGTCGAGTCTATGTCCAGCACAGGAGCTGTCTGCAATGTTTTTATGATACTTAATAACTTTAAAGCCTGTATAACATGTTCTGTTTTTGTGAAAATAAACGACAGGCCAAGGGAACTAGTGATTCTACAAATATTCTTGAATGGAAAATACAAAGTAAATAGAACATCAGCAATCAAAATCAAAAATCAAAATCAAAAGTCATTTATTCAAACTAGGCTGAGAATCAGCACTTTTCGAACGTCAAATCAATGTGATATAACCAAGGTAGAATGAAACTGTTGTTACAGATAATATCCAATCGTAGTAATCAAAGGTATTGTGTTTACCTGCAAAGCATTCAGGATGTGTTTAGATTTGCTCAGCTCTTTCACACAAAAGCCCAATATAAGGGTATCTAATCCAAGGATCACTATTTCGCTGATTATTTCCGAAAAGAAGTCCATGGCTCTTCAAATGTATTATTTACAGTTTTACGACAAACTATGAGATGTATTGCGTCACTAATTACGCTGTTTCAGCTCATTTTATTCCATAAATTTACTTAGTTTTACTAAAAATCCCCAATCACAGACGCGTTCTCACTTTGTTTTTGACTTGACTTTGACATTAACGTTTCGTTACACCGGTTACACTAACACATCAATCCAACCAATGCACATTAACAATTCTGAGAATCGCTGATGAGGGTAGTTAGAGCATTAAGAGGGTTTATCCCTTAGAGCCATGTTGGAAATTCAAAATTGATGATTTCCGACGGACAATAAAACCATAATGCGTTTAATTTATAGATGAGATATTGACGTCATATTATTGGAAATTTTATAATCTAGTGCATGGCTGAAAAACATTTTCAATTTTTTGTATAGTTTTCTCATCAGAACCGTTTTTATGCAAGCCTTTTTTTAAACTAGCGATCGACGGTCTAAGCAGATGCGAGATATTAGTAAAACCATATACGACAAACTTATAACAACATTACTTTATAAAAAATAATAACATTTATTAGTGCATGGCTGAAAAAAAAACACGATTACTGTAAGTTTTCATTCAAGAAAAGTATATTCAAAAGTGTCAATTGTAGCCACTTTTCGAGATATTAAACGTGTTAGTTTAGGATGAAATCTCAAGTATTTATATTTTCTTTTAGACCTAGTAAATTAAGACATTTATGTTCTAAAACATGGTTCAAATATTTTTTTGATAACTTATATGTTTATTTTACTATGAATTATTTAGTATTGCTGGAGCGGCGCGCTGAGCGGTGGCGTGAATCCGCGCCGATTATATAGCACTACTAAATAATTCATAGTAAAATAAACATATAAGTTATTAAAAAAATATTTGAACCATGTTTTAGCACATAAATGTCTTAATTTACTAGGTCTAAAAGAAAATATAAATATTTCAGATTTCATCATAAACTAACACGTTTAATATCTCGAAAAGTGGCTACAATTGACACTTTTGAATATACTTTTCTTGAATGAAAACTTACAGTAATCGTGTTTTTTTTTCAGCCATGCACTAATAAATGTTATTATTTTTTATAAAGTAATGTTGTTATAAGTTTGTCGTATACGGTTTTACTAATATCTCGCATCTGCTTAGACCGTCGATCGCTAGTTTGAAAAAAGGCTTGCATAAAAACGGTTCTGATGAGAAAACTATACAAAAAATTGAAAATGTTTTTCAGCCATGCACTAGATTATAAAATTCCCAATAATATGACGTCAATATCTCATCTATAAATTAAACACATTATGGTTTTATTGCCCGTCGGAAATCATCAATTTTGAATCTCCAACATGGCTCTAAGGGATGAACCCTCTTAATGGTTTATCATAATGACGAGTATTGTTTGGATATACACTGACGGCCAAAAGTGAAATAGAACTCAAAATACGAAGCAAGAGTTTAATTAATATTTAAAACACTTATTTACTAATACAAATACATCAAGAAGAAAACAAAAAATATAAATAATTTACATTAAAAATGCCGCTCATATTTTAAACAGATTTTTTGTCAAAAACTAGTCTCGGCATATTGTCGATTGTATCTTGTGAAATATTGTTCCAGCTTTCTTGTAGTCTTCCACGTGTCTTCTTGCGAGGAGGGACAACAACTGCGCACATTTCTATAAAGCTCTTGCCATAATAGCTCGATTGGGTAGACATCCGGGCTCTGAGGGGGCCACACCATGTTTTTTAACACCCCTTCTGTTCTTTATGTTCTAAATAACCTCTGCATACTTTTAAACTACCTATGTTAGAAGGTATTATTCAGTCCAGTCTCGATGGGTAAGGGCCTACTGCATCAGTTTCTTTTTGTTTTGTGGCCTTAGTAGTGGTTTTCTAACGGCAACGCGACCAAATAAGTTAGTATCAGCTCTCAATCGTCTTTTTACTGTAGTCAATGACACAGGTTTAGATCGGAATTTGTTCACTTCTGCTCGCATTTCTGGTGCTGCTATGCGTCTATTCCGCTTGCTGGTAACGACGATGAAATTATCCTCGCTAGAAATGATAGCTCTCGGCCTTCCCGATAGCGAACCATCTTGATAACTGCCAGTCTCCTTGTATCGTATTATTGTGTTATGAACACAAGTCTTCGACAACTTAAGTTGAGAGCGTTTAATATCAGCGCAATAAAGATTGCAGAAGATTTCGACAGCATAGTCAGCATAACACTCGAAAGCAGTCATGTATTGCCACGAATAGGTACAGACTTGCTTAACATGTTGTTATTACGTCTGATCCTGTAATTAGCAGTCTCAGTCCCAAAAAAAGACAGGTTCTCTCCCTTCTTGGTCTTAGGTCTTAGATTTACTATTAGAGCCTTCTTCTTGTAATATAAATACAATTCATAGGTTAAGTGTTGCATGTAATGATAAATTACGTAAAAAAAAAGATTGTTCTGAAGAAGAACTAAGTGTAGCTCTCAATTCAAAATTCTTATCTCTTTTTCTTCTTTGATTTTTTTTTTTTTTTTTTAAATATAATATTTATAATGTTGTAGTTAAATTAATTTCAATCGTGTAACCTGTGGTTTGTCGTGTAATTAGTAATTTTAGTTTTAAGTCCCATCTAATTAAGTTAACTAATCATACGTAATATATATATTAAGCTAATTAACAACCATTTCACAGAATTTTGTTCATATTTTATCAATTTATTAATTCGTTTAAATTTTTTGAGTGTAATTAAGATAAGTATACATGCAATAAATTGTGTTTTAGTAATAAAAAAATATATATATATTTTGGTGAACTTTATAAATTTTATTTTAGTTGAAACCATGCCCTGAAAATCGCTAAATCTTTATAAACATGTCATAATGAACACATTGGAACTTCATAACACCGATAAACAATTTCGTCTAGCTAGCTTGTTCTAGGCGACACACTATGCAATGACATAAATGTTTTACAGCATAAAAACAACGAAACTTAAGTCTTGGATTTTCATTTTGACCTCACTATCGGCTTTAACACCTAAAATCAAGAAAACTATCTCTCTCAAGTCGCATGGAGGGGGCATAACGCTTTTTCGTTACGTGACGATTTCTACTAGTAAGCGAGCCGCGTTAAAGAACTTCGTTCCAATAGTTTAAAAAAACGTGTGCGGTTGGGGCACCCCCGTCAGGAACGAAGTTTCTTACGCGATACTCGCACGCACACTTAGGTACCTACTTCTACTACATAGAAAGATGAGAGAGTGTGAGTGTGACGAGAGATCGCCGCCGTGAGGACGTGGAGGTGCTCCGCCCAAGCCGGGCAGACCGTACACCGTATGCTCTACAGTGTCCTCCGAGCGATCCACACAATGGTAACACCTGGGCGTTTCCTTCCGCCTTTTACGGAACAGGAACCTCCCGAAGCAACCGTGTCCAGTGAGGACGGAGTGGCCTCTTCAGCTACTCTTCAAAGAGGGGACTTTTCGGTGCAACTGTGGCATGCCCAGCACTGGGTTGCAACAGTCGCACTCACCATGTTGCCATGAGATCCCGCCGGGGCTCTGTCCGCCGTGCCGTGATTGCTCGCGGCAGCGGAGTTACGCCCCGGCGTTTTCCTCTTCGCGCCACTTCCACATGTGGGCGTCATCCATCCACCATCTTGGATTTTTATTTTGAGCTAGGGGGGGGGTCGATTTCTATGATCGTATAGGAAGTTGAAGGATAGGGGCCAGAGGATGAGTATAAATGGATAATAACAACATTAAGAAAACTACATTTCGAATTCCTTATCAATATAATTTGAAGTAAAATTAGATCTAGTGTTGACAGTGGACAGTTTAATTCCTTCTCCTGCGTACTCTTGATATTCTCCAGGCGTTTGGTTCCTCGTACTTGTTGTAGAGCGGCTCTAGTCTCTGGTTCTTCTTGAACTTGGACAGTTTGGTGGGGTCGGAGAACTTGAAGAATGCTGGCGCGAACTCCACCAGCCACTTCGGGTCTATGGTGGTCACTTCGCGCATGTACTCCTTCGTAGTTTGGACGAGCTCGTGGTAGATTACCCTGATTATGATAAAACTATTCCATTAGAAAAATGCGTGAGTTTATGTATGTAAATTACATTATTATAATATTGGAAACCATAATACTAGGTATATTCGCCCATAGGTTCAGGTCAGGGCTTTATGAGGCAAACTTAAAAACCCCGGACAGAAATGATGAACACGGTGTTCTTTTTAGGGTACCGTATGTCGTTATGAAAAAATGGAACCCTAATTGGATCACTCATGTGTCCATCCGTCAGTCCGCTTGCCCCAGCCAATTTGGTCCGAATCTACTGGACTGATTAAGTTGAAATTTAAGATCTTTTCAGTATTTCTTTTTTTTACTGTAATCTCTGAAGGGTTCGGCAGAGCTGTACTTATATCGGGTGACTGGTAATTAGTGACCGATACTTAAACACATGATTCTACTCATGACAACAAACAAGTTTTATAATGGGACAAAAAGTGAAATGACGAAAAAAAAAACCCTACATTTTGACGACTCGTACGAACATAAATGTAGGGAACAGCTGATTTTTTTTTCGCGATTTCGGATTTGGTCCGATAGTAAAAGTTGTTTGTAATGATGAGTAGAATCATGTGTTTAAGTATCGGTCACTAATTACCAGTCACCCTATACAACGTGTAACGTTAAATGCGCAAAACCTGAAAATAGTTTGATCAGAATAACGAGCAGAATTAATTGAACCACTTTTTAATATAGGTCACATTTTTCAAAAAATCTTCATTGAAAACGTTGCCGTGTCTATTTATTAAGAGGGTTTATCCCTTAGAGCCATGTTGGAGACTCAAAATTGATGATTTCCGACGGACAATAAAACCATAATGCGTTTTTTTTATAGATGAGATATTGACGTCATATTATTGGGAATTTTATAATCTAGTGCATGGCTGAAAAACATTTTCAATTTTTTGTATAGTTTTCTCATCAGAACCGTTTTTATGCAAGCCTTTTTTTAAACTAGCGATCGACGGTCTAAGCAGATGCGAGATATTAGTAAAACCATATACGACAAACTTATAACAACATTACTTTATAAAAAATAATAACATTTATTAGTGCATGGCTGAAAAAAAAACACGATTACTGTAAGTTTTCATTCAAGAAAAGTATATTCAAAAGTGTCAATTGTAGCCACTTTTCGAGATATTAAACGTGTTAGTTTAGGATGAAATCTCAAATATTTATATTTTCTTTTAGACCTAGTAAATTAAGACATTTATGTTCTAAAACATGGTTTAAATATTTTTTTGATAACTTATATGTTTATTTTACTATGAATTATTTAGTATTGCTAGAGCGGCGCGCTGAGCGCGCTGAGCGGTGGCGTGAATCCGCGCCGATTATATAGCAATACTAAATAATTCATAGTAAAATAAACATATAAGTTATTAAAAAAATATTTGAACCATGTTTTAGAACATAAATGTCTTAATTTACTAGGTCTAAAAGAAAATATAAATATTTCAGATTTCATCATAAACTAACACGTTTAATATCTCGAAAAGTGGCTACAATTGACACTTTTGAATATACTTTTCTTGAATGAAAACTTACAGTAATCGTGTTTTTTTTTCAGCCATGCACTAATAAATGTTATTAATTTTTATAAAATAATATCGTTATAAGTTTGTCGTATACGGTTTTACTAATATCTCGCATCTGCTTAGACCGTCGATCGCTAGTTTGAAAAAAGGCTTGCATAAAAACGGTTCTGATGAGAAAACTATACAAAAAATTGAAAATGTTTTTCAGCCATGCACTAGATTATAAAATTCCCAATAATATGACGTCAATATCTCATCTATAAATTAAACACATTATGGTTTTATTGTCCGTCGGAAATCATCAATTTTGAATCTCCAACATGGCTCTAAGGGATGAACCCTCTTAATAGGTCAAGCAAGCCAATGTCAGCGCGGCGCAGCGGCCCGGTGACGACACCTCCCTCGATAAAGCGTCGTCGCAGACGCAAGAAACGATCAGAATGGCCAGTAAAACTAAAACAGCACATAAAACCTTTACAATTTTTTAATGACTTATTTTCTCTGTGAAATAGGTCAATTGAATTAAAAATCAGTTGGGGTGTCTGAGGTTTTGCGCATTTAACGTTACACGTTGTATAGTACCCCCACATTTCACTAGTTATGTTTTAGTCCCATGTAACAGGGGGCGAGCCTATTGCCATCAACAGTGCACGAATCCAGACTCCGGGCAGCTACTGAGACATTCCAGATGGAAAATCCCAATAACACTTTGCCCGACATGGGAAACGAACCTGGGACATGAAAAAAAGTGTTAGCAGTTTAAAGTATAGTTAAAGTATAATTTATCTATTTTTGTTTTATATGGGCCGACCTGAAATAAATGAAATTATTATAGTAATTATCAATTCCAAAACTTAATGCTGGGGAGTTTGTTGCGCCACTTCTTCTTCCCAGCGAAAGCACTAGGAAGTGGTGAAGGGCGGGCGTTTTGGGGGACTGTCTTTTGTAATTTTGACGTTCGAAAAGTGCTGATTCTCAGCCTAGTTTGAATAAATGACTTTTGATTTGATTTGATTTAATATCTTACCATTCCGGCTGCCTATTGAAGAGCGCACTAGACGGATGTATGTAGACAACCTGGCTGTCCACCAGAGTTCTGTACCCCTCCTGTGGGTCCTTCTTAGCCGCATTCCTGAAGAAACCGGAACATATCGTCTTCTGGATACGCACTGTGTTCTTACCCGCGGATACAACGTCCAATTTGTGCCTGGCGAAATTATAAATAGGAATTTAAGTTGGTTGTGAAAATAAAAGTTTAAGATATGCTTGATTTTGTGATGAAACAATGAATGAAAGCCTCAGATGAAGTATTATTAATAAATAATAGCGGTGATTGATTAGATACAGAAAAGCGAAATCCTGGTGTTCTAACAGTAATTGGTTCAGACCGTATCCAACATTCGATTTCGATGTTATATTATTTGTGTGAGGCATGACATTGATGAACGGAGTGTGAATTATAAAGTGGCGGCCGACAGGAAAGAATCGGAGAAACTTCGCCAACATCTAGTGATAAAAAAAATGGACCGTTATCACAACTCACCTATCCATAATACCAAGCAGTTGTTTCCTAACATCCTGAGCTCGTTTTAACGTGCGGATCTGGACGAAGTTTTCATAACACCATGCGTTAGAGAACTTATTGTTCCTCCAACTGTTATACACGGCCAACAACGTTAGATGGTCGCCTTCCGGCTGGTTGAACTTCGCCTTCTTCTGGTCAGCCAGTGCTTGCTTGTCTTTGGGTCGGTAGAACACGTTCTGGACGCTCAACATTGACACTATGGTTAAGATTTCGTCTGAGCATTGTAATGCTACAGACATGATTAAGATTTTTGAGAGGTTTGGTTCGAGTGGAAATTCGGCCATCTGCAATGGAAATATGTTACTTTAGACCATTTCAATGACATTATTTTTAGTTGGGTATGCTAATAAAAAGAGACATTAGCGCAAGGATAGCCCGCGAAAATCAATTTATTGGAGTTCAGTATCAGATAGTATGTTGATCAAATATGATTCACGACCGTAAAAAATATACAGCATGTTTTTTTTTACCGTTTCCAAATTTTTACAGGGTGTTCCCATGAATATGAACAACTTTCACTATGGTACCAAGTGTAAGATCACGAAAAAAAATCAGCTGTTTCATACATTTTGGTCAAGTAGGTATTGAACTTTGGTATTAAACAGCTGATTTAGTTTTCGTGATTTCAGAGTTGGTCCCATGGTGAAAGTTGTTCATATTCATGAGTAGAACACCCTGTAAAAATTTGGAGCCTGTAAAAAAAAACATGCAGTATATTTACTGATTTATATGTTTCTTTATGATAATGCCATTTGCATGCATTCCATTTTGAACTCTGTTCCATACTCGTTAGGACTTAGTTTAACCTTTTGAACGCCAATCACTTGTGTACAACGAACTTGTATACAAATGATTGGCGTTCAAAAAGTTAATAAGAATAGGCGTTAATGCAAAGAACGTAGCTTCACACCAAACGACTTTTAACCGATTCAGTGCGCATGGCGCCGCAGACGCGCCATGCGCACCGCGCATGCGGCGCCATCCGCACTGAATCGGTTATCCATTCCAAAAGAAATCACAGCTTTAGAACCTGCTAGATAAGAATAACTTACCCTTCGACCAAGCCTGGTGAGCAATCCTTCTGAGTCTAACGCGGACAAGGAGTGCAGTTGTTCCAATGCCATGATAAGCGACTCCACCGGCGGCGCGTCCATGAAGTCGAAGTGCAGCAGGTCGTTGATACCCATCGTCTTTAGTTGCAGTACCTGTTTACAAGACATGGCGTTTATGCTAAACTTACAGGCTGTTAAGACAAAAAGGTTTGGTATGGAACCTAGTTCTCTCCGAGGTTCATAAAAACTGTACTCGCTACTTATTTGCAGACTTCTAATCTTTTCACAACAATATGAACTAATTTCGTGCTTGCCGACACGATACGATGGAAGATGAAGTAAGTCTGTTCAAAATGTCTGAACAGACTTACTGAAACGGGGAATCGAAGTTTAGCCAAGTGACAGTCTAAATAATCTAGGAGACCTGGCTTACCTCTAGGAGAGAGATGGAGCTATTTTATTTTATTCAAATGAAACAACAAAACTATACATCCTCTACAGGGTGAAATTGAATTCATGGGTATCCTTGGTCATTGTACTCATCATTATGAACATTTTTTACTACGGGACCAAACCTGAAATTGAGAAAAAAAAATCAGCTCTTCCCTACATTTTGATGCAAGGAACAGCTGATTTTTTTCGCGATTTCAGGTTTACGATGCCCATGAATTTAATTTCATCCTGTATAGCTCCATCTTTTGCCTGCACTAAAGAGGTGGTTGTATGCCCCCTTGTACTGTGTCAGTGGAAGTAAAAGCGACAAGTCAGAGTAAAGGCGGTTTAACCAGTTGTGAATACATACGGTGGTGGCAAGATTAGTGCGCTGAATCTCAGGCACTGGCGTGGGTAACATCTCGTCTCTGTAGGCGCGCTCCGTGTACAGTCGGTAACACTTGCCGGGGCCCGTCCGACCGGCGCGACCCGCTCGCTGTTTTGCTGCTGCCTGTACCAAACAAAGAAACATTCAATAAACGAAGGTAAATAAAGATAATTTTAAACAGTGAAAAGTAGGTATACAGGGTCATGAAAATATGAGTTGAAAAACTTTTTTACTGTCACGATTATTAATTTGATCATCATATATTCACCTGTGAAATAGGCGTCACAACCAAAGAGTCCATTCCAGTCTTTGAATTATAAACTTTTTGCTTCACAAATCCAGGATCGACAACATAATAAACTCCGTCTATGGTCAGCGAAGTTTCCGCAATGTTGGTAGCTATGACGACCTTTCTTGAGCCGGGAGGAGCTGGCTCGAAGATACGCGTTTGCATTTCAGAAGGTAGTGCAGAATATACAGGTAGAATGATTAGTTCTGGCACATCTGGGCCTAAAGACTTCATCCTCTCATACAGAATCTCGCACGCTGTATCAATCTCCTCCTGACCAGTCAAGAATAGCAAAATATCGCCCGGAGGTTCCCTCAAATGTATTTGCATCACCGTTATCAATGACGCGTCCAGATAATCAGTTTCTGGTTCCTTTGTGTACATGACTTCAACAGGGAAAGTTCTACCGGGTATAGTAAAGATGGGGGCTTCGAAGAAATACTGTGAGAACTTGACAGCGTCTAGGGTAGCTGATGTGACGATCAGCTTGAGTTCTGGTCGCTTCTGCACGGCTTGTTTGAGTAAGCCGAAGAGTACGTCTGTGTGGATGGTGCGCTCGTGAGCCTCGTCCAACATGATGACAGAGTAGGATTTGAGGTCCAGATCCATGAGGCACTCGCGGAGTAACATACCGTCTGTCATGTACCTGAGAAAGGAATACTAAACAATTAAGAACATACACACATATATAAACTCACGCCTTTTTCCCACGGGGTAGATAGAAACTGCAGAGCTCCACCGCTTCGATTCTTACATACTCTTTTTGCTTCGTTTACGTTCATACATCGGGTCATACACGCACGCCGGTTGCGAGAACTACGCATCTGACCTTTCTGAAGAACATCCATAAGGTCACTATGTCCTTCTAGGGGTCCCCTGTCGGCGTTTCCACTCACATTAACAAATAAATATATCCTTTTCTCATGCAGAGAACTGAGAAGTAACGAGCATTGATCACCGTGCTTACTCAAGGCAGACTGGCGATATGAGGCTTATACTTTCAGACGATGTAATTTCTACATCGTCTGAAAGTACTACTCATTTAACTTTGCAAGCTCTTATAAAATTCTAGAAATAAAGTCGTCTCTCGTTTGTTACACAAAAGTTGTTCAAAGTCTTTTCAGTTCGTGTGATGTGGCACTTAGTAACACTTTGTTCAAAAATACTATTGCATTGTTTGATAAAGTGATTAATTTTCTTAATTTGCTTCAGGCGACGATACCATCTAATAAGGGGTCGCCAGTCGTTTTCGTAATTCATTTTGCCTGTAATAATGTGGCATGGATTACATTAGTTTTAATGAAAGATATACTTACGATAAAAGTATGTTACGGTAAAATTAATTAATTGAAAAGTGTGATGATGAAGTGGGTATACGGCGGTTTCATTGGCGATATATTTACTGGATTTATTTACAGCAATTTATTGCGATCAAATTAAGTGAGACCTTAGTATTAAATCAGAGCGTTAAATGTGATTTTACAGAGTATAGCATAGGTGTTTGAATTTAATAACCGTAAATATTGCAGTTATTAACGTTAGACAAACGGGTAATTTGCTATTGTACGACGAGCAGGTTTTTTGCAATCAGTAATCTCTGACGAATTGAGGGATCAGTGACATTTTATGTAAAAAGAGGCTAAAAGTAGCGTACACTTACTTGATAACGGTCTCAGGACTCGTACAGTCTTCAAACCGGATGGTGTAGCCAACCTCCTGCCCCAGCCGACAGCCGAACTCCTCCGCCACTCGCTTGGCCACAGACATGGCGGCCACACGACGCGGCTGCGTGCACGCGATCTTACCGCGAGCGGTCAGACCGCATTCCGCGAGGTACTGAGTGATCTGGGTTGTTTTGCCTGACCCGGTCTCACCGATTACTATCAGGATCTGGTTGTCGGCTACAGCCTATGTGGTAAAAAGAAAGAATTTCAAAAATTGTGATGGATTTGTTAGTAAGAAAATTATATGGAGAACCTAGTTAATAATAATTAAATTCAAGCTATAGATATTATTAAACAAAAAGCATGTTCCACAGTTAGAACTAACAAACCCATTCGTTTTGGAAAGACAGATAGTCTTTAAAAGCAATTAAAAAGTTCACTCATACACACCTTAGTCAATTCATCCCTCAACTTATAGATGGGGAGGGACTGCCTCTGCTCCAAAAGAGACAAATTTGTCTTTTTGCCAAAAGAAGACTTCTTTCCACCAATCACATGCTTCTTCCACTCTGGTAGATCTTGAGGAGTTATACCTGTCCCTCTCATGTTGGCAGCTAAAGCTCGACCATCGCTTTCTGGTAAAGGATCTATCCAATTTTTATTAAGTCCCATTGGCACGCTCTCCATCTCTGCCTCTCTCTGTATCATCTTCTGTTCTCTTCTCTCTTTTGATAGCGCTGACTGCATCATGGCGGCTTGTGCGAGGGAACCGTCTGGGTTCTTCACAATTCTGACAGGTGACAGGTCGTGTAGCGCGCGACCGTGACCTTGTAAGAACGGAGGTTCTTCTTCTACGAGTTCAATCTCGATGTCAGCTTCACCGTCTTCGTCTTTCGGCAACAAGCCTGTCTCATCATCGAAGTCCGGCAACTCGCTCTTGTCTATGACTCCTGATGATATCATCTGTGGGGTAGAAATGAGTTTATTAATTCAATGGGGTTACAAACTGAGAGCTTGTATGTGTGATGGCAACACATTGGCTGCCATTATTATGCTTCTGTAGATATGTATGTAGTTTGAAAAATGTGTACAGCGAGTAGAGAGATCCATTAAAATCATTGTCTACCACTAGTAAAAAAAACCTTTTTTCTCATTGCGCCTGTTCCTTCTATTGAAATATTTGTGATTTAAATGGATTCCCGTATTTATGCAATTAGTAGCTGTGCAAAGGTTTGTATTTAATATTTTTTCGTAAAAGAAGTAGCTTATTTACAAAACATGTATGGATAGTTACATCTAGTAATCAAATTCGTAGATTAGTGATAGTAAGCAGAGACGGCTAAAGTGAGCAAGTGAGCAGTTTTTATGCCCATTTGGCCAACTTTTTCATTATAATAATATGTTTATTTCTCATTAACGTTTACATAAAATTAATCAAGACAGACAGAGCACTTAAAATAAACAAACTGATTTAACAAACTGATATACATATTAATGACCCCCATGCTAGGAAAATCCTGTGTTATGGGGGTATTCGTCCATTATGCATTAAAATTAATGTTTTTGGAGTAGTATAGGTATATTAAAATGATGACTGCCTATGTGTGATGGGGTTTGTATGTACAAGAAGGTAGAGAAGTTCCTTCAGTTTTTCTTACCTGTTTGATCTCCCATCGCTCAGGGCTGGAGATCCTGGTGACCCTCTTCCGGCTGGAGTCTTCGTCAGGATCGAGGCCGCCCTGCAGGCCTGCCAACACTGTTGCGTTTGGCGGGGGACGATCTGGATTGCGTCCCTCGCGTTCAGCCTAATATGCGGAAAATATTAATTTAATATATAGTTATATAGAAATACATTTATATAAGTATATAATTACAAACACAAAAAATGTTTGATGCAGTTTAGTGGGCTACAAGTGTTTGATCCAAAATAAATGTTTTATTTAAATTCAGTTTTATACTTTATATTTACCTCCAAATGTGCATGTGATGCTGGGTTCAGATCTTTGCCAGTTTCTTGACACACATCCCTCATAGTAAGAGACACTTTCTGTCCAGTCATTGACAACACTTTGACCTGAAACAACACAAAACAGATAATAACTTTTTTTCTCAATGAAGAGTCTAGAAATGGTAGATTTTTTAAACATTCCCTGTTAATGACTTTCAAAAATCAAAACGTATTATGCAATAACAAGAAACACTATCAACAAAACATGATGGCGCAACGAGGGCAGTCAAACAAGTACTTCCAATTTTAAAACCCAATTTTATTTACCTAATTAAAATCTTTGTTAAACCTATTCTTATAACTTACTTTCACTTTATCCCCTCTGTTGACGACATCAGACACGTTGGTGACGCGGCCCTCGGACCTCAGCTGAGAGATGTGTACAAGACCCTCCCACCTCTTCCTCACACCCTCAATTTGTACGAAGCAACCAAAGGGCACTATGTTCGCTATCCTTCCACTGTAGATCTGAGAAAATATAATATTTTTGCTTTGTGTACAAGTAAATAAAAATACTGTACAAAGGCGGAATTAATGCCTGAGGCATTTTCTACCAGTCAACCTTAGGTTATTGAAACAAAACAATAACCCCTTTACTAAACATTGGCGCCAATTTCCTTGTTCACAAACTAAACCAAATTTAAGTCCAGTGCATCTTTTTCTTTCTGTGTCATTAAGAAAAGGACAGCAGATAAATTTTAGTTTAGTCCTGTCAAATTAGTCAGCACCTGACGTAAATTGACGTATTTTTAGTAGCCAATTGTTTAATCACATCTAAACTTGTCTATGGAGTATCTTAATTTGACAGGACTAAACTAATAATTATCTTCTGTCCTTTTCTTAATGAAATTGAAAGAAAAAGGTGCACTGAACGTAAATTTAGTTTAAAGTTTGTGAACAACTGAATCTGCACCATTGTATAGCGTCTGTATTACACAAAGCTTTGTCTTCTTCGTATAAAAGTCAAATTACTGACGACTGAAAGAGAGAAATTGGTGTGTAACTATTCATCTGATATAATATGTTTGTTAGTAAGGGTGTTAATAACTAGTGAAATCTAGGTATTTGAAATAGACCTGATGAAACTATTGTTCACAAATGATGAAATATAGAATGTTGAATCTTCAATCAACAACAAATAATAATGTCAAAAGTGATAATGTTTGTCAGAATTGTCAGACAAAATTTCTTCAGCATAATAATCATCATGGAAGATATAAAAAATACATAAAAAAAAGGTACTTACTTTCCCAGGCTCAGGGTCATCACTCATTTCAACCTCAGGACTCTTCTTCCTGAACTTTTTACCATAGTCACCATATTTGTGTTCTCTTTCATGAGAGGGTGACCCCCTCCCTCTTGGAGGTGATGACCTTCGTTTATATGGGGATGTCCTGCCTTTACTTGGGGATCCCCTTCCTCTAGGTGGGGATGACCTCCCTTTACTTGGGGATGTCCTACTTCTCAATGGGGATCCCCTTCCTCTAGATCTTGATCTCCTTTGCCTGTCTCTTGACCTATGACGACTAGAGGTGGGGCGACTTCTGGATCGTCTCCTTCTATCTCTCTCCTTATCTCTACTTCTACTCCTACGGTCTCTACTGCGGCTCCTCTTATCTCTACTCCTGCTATGCCTACTTTTTCTATCCCTATCTCGCTCTCTGGACCTACTTTTTCTCTCCCTATCTCTGTTTCTAGATCGGTCTCTTTTTCTACTTATGTCCTTATGCTCAGGACTGCTGCTTCGTTCTCTTTTTTTCACATCAACTTTAATAGTTTCTTTCTTTAAAGGTTCTTTTATAGGAGCTGTAACAGAACCTTGTGATGGTGCCAGGGCTTCCAACTCAGCCATAGCTTGATCAACAACAGCATCATTTGTTTTAGTCTTTGATTCATCTTTAAATATTTCTTTTGCGGTTAGTCTTTTGTTTTTCTTATCATCCTCGTCCTCTTCACTCTCTTCATCTGATGAGAATGTGGGAGGCTTCTCATTGGGAATAGCAAGACCTGGAAACTTATTAGCCAATGGGTCTGAACTTTCATAGCTAGTTTCACCTTTTTGTGTGGTGTTGTTGGCAGGTTTCATGTGCTGTATGATACGCAATAAGTTAGTCATAAAAGAATCTGAAAACTCAGCTCCATTTTCAATGAGTGCCTTCTTGAAACAGTCGAATGTAGGATTCTTGTCGGCTATGTCAATGATAAATTCAGCTGAAAATTAATGATAAAATTTAATAGTTGGAATTCTATAAAAGCTATCTTCTATAAACGGATATGGAAAAAATATGTGTAAGATTTTATTTTATTAAAAAGAATGTGTGTCAGCCACCAGAACAATAGGCATGCGGTGGTGGATGGCGGTCATAAGTGGGACTAAGCGCATAGTAACTCTTGAATAAATATGCACAAGACTGAAATTAAGAAGTTCTACGTTAAGTGCAGGGCCTGGATTCATAAACAAAATCCCAGTAAAGGTAAAATTGAATTGCGTGATGAAGAAAACCAATACAAAGCATCACCATTATATTTAGACGTAAACTTACCTAAATCTTTATCATTCAATCCTAAATGGTTGTCCAGCTCAGTGCAGAGTTTCGACACAAGCGAAAGATGTTCTAATTTAGCAACCTCATCCATTTTTGTGATTTCTAATTACGAATTTTCATAATAAACACAACACACACCATTAAACCATTTTACAACCAACTTGTCAAAAAGTACGTCAAATTCTGTCAAAATGACAGCGTTGCATGTTGTTTTTTTTATTTTTTATTTAATACCTTAAGACAGGGTAAATAGGGATAAAACTTTTAAAAGGATTTTAAATATTTAATCGACATAACGATAAAACGGGGTGAATAGAAAATTCAACCCTTTTTACCGAATAATAATATTATTGAAATCTCGATTATGATTGTAAATGTTTGGTTAGTCAATCCCTAGCATCAGTGGGATGACAATGAAAGCTCACTCCACGCATGTTTTCACGGTGAGATTTTTACAGAATCGACATGCTGTGCTAGAGTTAACATCTCTGAAGTTTTTCAGACAGGAAGATCATCCTCAAGTTGGTTTTCAACTCTGATCAGGTTATTCCTCTTGTACGCCTCCAGTCTTCACACCAAAAAAGGAACTTCAAGTTAACAAACACAAGAAAACCTATAAATTATAAAACGTTCATAATTTACTGTCTTTTCCACTAGAGCTACTTTTAATAGTAAGCATAAACCAAAATAATGGTGGCTTGTAGACGTTGAAGAACGGTGCTGATACTTACGACGAGCCTTCATTTTTATATCTCACTAGCGACCCGCCCCGGCTTCGCACGGGTGCAATGCCGATCACTATCACTACATAGTATAAAACAAAGTCGCTTCCCGCTGTCTGTCTGTCTCTATGTATGCTTAGAACTTTAAAAATAAGCAACCGATTTTGATGCGGTTTTTTTTAATAGATAGAGTGATTCAAGAGGAAGGTTTATATGCATATAATATATGCATAATATAGTAGAGAAACACTGATAATTTTAGAGCCATTATTGCTCTTAAAAAGTATAGGATAAAAAATGGTTATTGTGGGTTATCCCTAAGAGATAGACATATGCCATCGCGGACTTTTTTGTAGAACTTTTTAAGGTGTACAATACTGTAGTACATTATTTTGATCTATCTCGTAGGGTTAAGTCAGCGTTTGCAATGTAAGCGCAAAAAAATGTGTTTATTTACGACATCACATTAGAAACCCCTAAAATGATCAGTGTTTCTCTACTATATTATGCATGTATTATACATATAAACCTTCCTCTTGAATTACTCTATCTATTAAAAAAAACCGCATCAAAATCCGTTGCGTAGTTTTAAAGATTTAAGCATACATAGGGACAGACAGCGGGAAGCGACTTTGTTTTATACTATGTAGTGATTGTCAAGAAGTCGCTCAGCCAGAAAGACGAAGCCGTCGCTCGCCCATTCCAAAGCGTACATATTGAACCATCTGAATCAGATTAACGGAATGATCGTCTAAAGTTCCTCTAAGAGCTCATGCTAGCCCAAAATAAACAGCATTGCTTGCCACTTCAGAAAAATAAGATTATAATGACTGACAACAGGGGACCACAGTGACAGCAAACTGCAAATGACTGACAATTGACATAATTTGTCTTCTAGTCTGCTTGTCCTATTTATTGGTATTTTTTTTTTTTGGAAAATTAGGTTTTAGTTTATTGATAGCGTTTATATTTAGGCAAGTGCGTTTTTTTCATTTGTGTACAGCTCATGCCACCTTCATACGATGGAAAATAACACAGATCATTCTGAACAAAACAACTTTAGTCCTTTATCTGTGCAAGACGTAGATGTAGATTTCTTACCGATTGTTTACGAAATAATACGAAGGTACTTTTTAAAGTGCTCTTATTTTTAGATAAACGTCATCATTTCTATCACTTCATTTATGTATTGTAAATATTTATATTTTTAGTGTTGAGAGGGACTTCCATGACAACTCTGCCAAAGCCAGGGAGTCTCAAGACTGCAGTCAACGGGTACTCGAATTGCAAAAGAAATTTGACATAGCGCGTACTCAGGTAATAATGACTATTGTTCTTAAATCATGGTAACATACTATCTTTTCACATTCGATTTATTTGGCATCATCAATATTGTAGGTTAGTTTACATAACTTAAGAATCTGAGATATAAAAGTTTGTGCACTATGGTTTATTCCAGATAAAGCGGTTACCTGGCATAGATTACAACAAGCAGGACCAGTTAAAGCAGTTTGAAATACTGAGAACACAGCTGAGGCTGAAAAGAGAGCTCTTACAGAAGTATCGTAATATGTGCTCATTTGAAACTTCATTCAAGTGAATTATCTCAATACTATGCCCCTCAGAACTTTACTAAGATACCTTGCCAACAATGAACACCTTGTACAAAAGATTGCAGAGTCATACCCTGTGAGGCGCGCTGCACAGTTGGCAGTGTCCATGTTCTACAAGAGTAAGGAGAAGTTGGGAGACATTGATAAGTTAAATCCTGAACAAGTTAACAGAATCATGTCATTCTTAAAAAAATTAAATACAAACATAAAGGAAGGGATTCAGGATGCTAAGAAACAATTGAAGAAATAATGTAAATAATTTTAGTTTAGTCTAAAATTCTGCTACATGTGTATTTAACCATTACTTTTTCACTTGTAGGTATTAAATAATACTGCGTAGTTAATCCGAGCTGGTTTTATTTCACTC
>OX451396.1:2355792-2514943 GCA_949629135.1 Eremobia ochroleuca | reverse complement strand
TAATTTCCCAACAGTTGAATATACAGGGTGAAATTGAAAACATGCGACAAATCGAAATGGGAGATTGTACTCATCATTATGAACAACTTTTACCATGGGACTAAACCTGAAATTGCGAAAAATAAAAAATCTGCTGTTCCCTACATTTTGACGAGTTATGCGAACATAAATGTAGGGAACAGCTGTTTTTTTTTTTTCGCGATTTCAGGTTTTATCTCATAGTAAAAGTTGTTCACAGTGATGAGTACAATCTCTCATTTCGATTTGTCGCATGTTTTCAATTTCAACCTGTATAGAGTGACTGAGAGAAAAAAAAATCAGCTGTTCCCTACATTTATGTTCGTACGAGTCGTCAAAATGTAGGGAACAGCTGATTTTTTTTTCGTCATTTCACTTTTTGTCCTATTATAAAACTTGTTTGTTGTCATGAGTAGAATCATGTGTTTAAGTATCGGTCACTAATTACCAGTCACCCTATACAGTGTGTCCGGACATGGACTAGCGATATTCTAAATACTTAAATATAAGCTATTTTAAAGTACAATTACACTATAGGCTTAGGTCCAATATACTTCCCCGCTATGTGGCAGCCATTTTGTTTTTTTTGTTGAAGTATGCTCTATGCGAGTACAAAAAAAATCATATATCTCAAAGTTTTAGTCATACTGAGATAAAAATAGGCTTATTCGAAAGGCAATAATATTGTCTACCGTCTGCACTACAAAGCAATATCTTCACAATTCCATAACTTTTGAAAAAAAATGTGAAAGTCGAAAAAAAAAACAAAAAATTATGCAATTCAACCAATAATTGTTAATTACTACAAAAACAACCCCGAGAGCTTTTTTATTTTTTATACTAGATCGACAGTTTTTGAGCTAAGCTACAATACAACATAAAATTCACAACTGTATGTCTAATACTTTAAGAGTTATTGTTGTATGAACATAGCGTATGCGCAAGCACAAAAGGCCTTTGTCGGAACCCTAAACAGGAAATCATTAAAAAAACATAACATTCATATTGAATTTTATTTAATGTTTTTTCCAATATTAAATGAAGATTAAAATATCTAAAGCAGTTGCTCAAAGTGGCCACCTCCAGCTTGTAGACACACTACGGCTCTCTGTGCCACCTGGGTTGATGAGCGCCTAATTAAATCCAAATCGGATCTAATTTCTTCGGCGGCTGCCATAATTTTTGCGACGAGTTCTTCCCTGGTATTTGGAACTGTAGCGTATACTTTTTGTTTCATATGACCCCACAAAAAATAATCCAAGGGTGTCAAATCGGGTGAGCGAGGCGGCCACGCTACTACACCACCACGACCGATCCACGGCTGTAGATTATTATTTAAATATTCTCTCACTGCTCGAGAAAAATGCGCGGGTGCACCATCGAGCTGGAACCACATACGCCGACGGTATGATAGAGGTAGGTCCATGAGGCTGTCCGCAAACTGTGTCTGTAAGAATTCTAAAAATCTAGCGCCGTTTAATGTAGGTGGCAATTCCAATGGCCCTATCAGCCTATCGTTGATTATGCCGGCCCACACATTTACTGAGAATTCATGTTGAAATGAGCTTGGGCGCACCGCCCTTGGATTTGCGGAGCACCAGAGATGGTCGTTTCTGTGGTTTGTAATCCCAGCTCTTGTAAATTTGGCGTCCACAGTATTCTTTGTAAAAAATTACGGTTCTGTCTCAAATTTCTATTTATCCACGAACAAAACACAGATCTCGCAGCAAAATCTGGTTCGATCACGTCTTGAACCCGTCGAAAATGATAAGGGTGTAACCCTTCTCTTTTCAAAATTCTCCATACATGCCACTTAGACATTCGAAGTTGCACTGAAATCCGTCTAACGCTTAGTCTAGGATCATTGGTTATTAGTCTAAGCACTTCTTCTTCATCTTCGGGCGATACCAAGCGATTGCGTTCATTAACAGCTCTTTGAATACCTCTTTCCGCTAATCTTGAATGCACGTCGATAAAAGTTTGGCGACTCGGTGTAGGCCTGTTAGGGTACCTTCGTCGATATTCTTGTACAGCCAAATTTGCACTTCCATTGCAAAAGCCATACACAAAGTGTATGTCAGCAATATGTTGCGATGAATATTGACGCTGTGCCATACTTTATCACACTTTTAAATACAAAACACTAACGCAGCACGTAAACAGCACGGACGGTAAGTGAAAGTAGCGATAGCGATCACAACGCAGGGCGAGGGACAACTAAACTAACCCAACTAATAATTTGTCCTTAAAACTGATTTTGTTTCAGGTAGTGGACTAATACGTTCTATCTCGCTTACTCACGGTAGTAACGAACAGTATTTCTCGCCTGCTCTCAGATGGAATACAGTGAATGCCATAAATGACACTCTGGCGGTTAACAAAGACGTTTTGTGCTTGCGCATACGCTATGTTCAAACAACAATAACTCTTAAAGTATTAAACATACAGTTGTGAATTTTATGTTGCATTGTAGCGTAGCTCAAAAACTGTCGATCTAGTATAAAAAATAAAAAAGTTCTCGGGGTTGTTTTTGTAGTAATTAACCATTATTGGTTGAATTGCATAATTTTTTGATTTTTTTTTCGACTTTCACATTTTTTTTCAAAAGTTATGGAATTGTGAACACATTGCTTTGTAATGCAGACGGTAGACAATATTATTGCCTTCCGAATAAGCCTATTTTTATCTCAGTATGACTAAAACTTTGAGATATATGATTTTTTTTGTACTCGCATAGTGCATATTTCAACAAAAAAAACAAAATGGCTGCCACATAGCGGGGAAGTGTATTGGACCCAAGCCTATAGTGTAATAGTACTTTAAAATAGCTTATATTTAAGTATTTAGAATATCGCTAGTCCATGTCCGGACACACTGTATATTAGGTCATCCCACTTCCAGTGTCGTATTTTTTATTTCCAATATTTATGTATTGCGCAATGGTATGCAATAGTTAATACATGTGTTGTCTTGTACAATCATGTTAGTTCAATTTGGTGTGTTGTATTGTCAAGACGTGCATTGATTTAAAATGGAAGATTTAAATAAATCTATTAATGTAGTGGAGCAACGTATATTTTTAAAGTTTTGTGCTTTACTCAACTACTCTGGAGGAGTTGCGCACGACTTACTGGTAAAGTGTGTTGGTCGTAACGCCTTAAATAAAAGAACCGTACAGCGATGGCTTGAAATGTACAAACAAGGAAGAACCACAGCTGAAGATGAGCCGCGAGCACCTCGATCATTATCATCGACTAGATTAGAAGCAAGGGACAAAATCAAGGAAGCACTTCGTCAGTCACGTAGGGTCAGTGTCAGTGATCTCTCCACTCAACATAACATTCCTCATTCCACTATACATAGAGTACTCACAGAGGATTTATGTCTGGTCAATAAAAGTGCAGTGTGGGTGCCCCACACTCTGAACACGGATCAGAAGGAGTTTCGTTATGAAACTGCGCGTAGCCATTTATCGTGGTATCGCCGTAAGAAAAATATACTTAATAGATTCATATGCCTTGATGAAACTTGGGTCGAATTTTATACTCCTCGTCAAAGACATCAGTCACGATGTTGGGTGGAACCGGGCACTTCAGCTGAACATTTACCACGTGCAGAGCTACATGAATGAAAAATACTACTAATAGTAGCTATGGATGTCAGAGGCATTGCTTTTTGGAGAACTTATGATGAAAATACAACTATGACTGGAGAGCGATATAAGTCATTTTTAGAAGAAAATATTCCTATTTGGGCAGACGAACATCATTATAACGAGTCCTATAATTTTACATGATAACGCCAGACCGCACAAATCAAAAATAGTTCAGAATTTAATTGAAGATAAAGGATGGATTGAAATTATTCAGCCGCCATATTCCCCGGATATGAATCCTTGTGATTTCAATTGTTTTGGCCATGTGAAAAGGAAATTGTCGGGTACTCGATACAATAGCAAAAAGGAGTTAGATATTAAACTAAAGAGCATTATTGATGAATTAAATGAAAGTGGTACTTTAAATGGTGTTCAAGATTTGCCAGCAGTCTGGGAGCGAGTGATTAATAGTGGTGGAGATTATTGATTAGTGTCACAAGGTTATATAGTATAGTAGTCAGTTTTTGTAAAATAATAATAAAAAAATATGACACTGGAAGTGGGATGACCTAATAGATAAATGCTATGTGATGAGTCTTTTTACCCCCTGTATAAGTATGGGTGCTTGTTTCTACAACGAAGTTGGGTCGCTAAAAATGGGTTCCCTGTCCATCTGAATAGGCATATCGTAAGTATCGTACTAGATCATAAAATAAACTGGGGGCTCATGATTGTCAGCGTTCATCTCCAAAGTAAATAAAAAAATTGAACACACTAGTTAACCGGAACTTATAGTAGTAAAAAGGTCTTTTGGCGCGCAGCCAAAATCGAATTAACGACGCCATCTTCTTATTGCAATATATTTTCACAAAACACTTTCAGAAATGTTTACCAACGCCCCCTGTGAATGTCATTCAAGCGCCAACAGATCCGCGATAGTGTATCCAAATGTGGTGAATAGGAATGCAAGGGTGAATCGGGACGAAAGTTTAAAAGGACTTTAACATTGAAATAATATAGTTTGTTGCCAAAAAAGTCTCTGTGTTTACTGTATTATAATTGACAATTAAGTGTCCTCGTCGGCAATAAACTATATTTTTTAAAAATTGTTAAAATACCTTTTGGAGTTTTGGTTTTAGGTTTGTTTAAACAATTGTAATTCTTCCTTTCTCTAACGTTTTGCTGTCTTCCTCGCTATTCTATCCCGTACGGTTACGTACCCATGGCCTGGTAACGTGAGGAGATAGTGGTAGGATGGTGCAGCACCAGAATCTCTCCCTCGAACTGCCAGCACGCTTGAGGGTTGAGCGCGGGAGACACCATCACCATGCCCTTGCGGATTTGTGAGCGCTTTATCTGTACAACAAATTGGTGATTTTATACTGGAAATATTATAACAGATTATTTTCGAGTGCCATTATAACTGATTCATTCATTGGTTTTTTTTTTATTCTTCGGAATTCCCTTTGCGGAACTTTTAGAGTGCAGTGTAAAGTACAGTCAGCCTCAAAAAGATATAATTTAACTGCCCTCTCTCCAGCTTTGATTCACAATATTGTATCAATGTTTACTCACAAAACATCAACACCAAAATTATCATCAAAATCATTAATTAGTATTTTTCGCTAAACCTGTGTTCTACATTTTTTTTTTTAACTTATCACACTTTAGGTACCATCTAGCATCTACTTAATTTTAGCTACAAATTGATACAGTATTATGGAACACAAAAAAAAAAAAACCTAAATGCTATAGCCAATAATTACAGTATTTTTCTTGACCAACCTTCTTTAGAGCAAAGCTAGCTGTCTGCCCGCCCCTGACCTCCGGAACTGGCATCCTTTTCCTATGGATGCTCTTAACGGTGATTGGCTGGAAGCGACCGAGCGGGTCGGGCCCTAAGAGTAGCGTGTCGTTGAGGCGGATCACTCCCGCCAGCGTCGTGCCTGATACCACTGTGCCTACACCCTGGGAGAAGAAGGAACTACTTTTTAGAGAATAGAGAATCGTTTATTTCTAGGAGAACCAACAGCTATGTAATAAATGTATAACTATTATATAAGGTCCCATTAAAATAGATGGACAAACTTTTAGAAATCATTCAGACCACGAAAATAAGGACAATGGTAACAAAATATATATGAAAAACGCATTAGATACTTACAAGAAAAATAATCAGCTAACGAAAATACCTACACTGTGCGCTGTGCACTAATGTGCGGACAATTTATTATTTTACGTCAAAATAAAATCACTTAAATCAGTGTTTTTTTTTTGCTTGGATATCTTTGGTTAGACATACTCAGCGCTGTGTTAAAATTTGTCCATCTATTTTAATGGGATCCTGTATATGAAGTATAGAGTCAATTACAGGTTCTAACAAGTAAAAACAGAAAAAGTAGTAGAAATCTATTAGAATCGATTTTACTTTTTTTATAAACCATCTTTTTTAATTAAAACAAAATATTTTTATTTCAGACATTTTGTGCCCATAGTATTGTTACTACGACTTAATAACTATGTTTCATTTATAAAAAAAAAAAAATAGTATTTGCCGCCCTCTGGGCCCCGGGCACACGCACTTGTGACTGAACCCAGTGCCCCAGAAGGGGGCTGCCCAGCTTGTGGCCATATTGTATTCGGAGAGCGTTGATGGCCCGCTGCGTGTAGTTGAGCCACAGATTGCAGATGTAGAGCGTTTGGCAGATTGCTTTAAACAGAGTGTGAGAGTGTGACCTCTACACTACACCCAGCAAATCTGCGTGCCAACCTGTTACAGTGGACCTTCATCGCTCTCCTCTTCAAATCTATGTCCCCGTCATCTATAACCTTCTTTAAAAATAGTATATTCTGATAGTAGTCAAATACCCTACTATGACTTTTAAATGATACTTTTTACGGTTCCGGCGTTAAAAAGAAAATGGAACCTTATAAGATTAAGCTCGCGAAACTTCATTCGCGTCTGTGAAGTTTCACCAACTAATTCAATATGACCATGTATATCCTACCGGTACTGAGTACGTGTCGTCGATCTGGAACTCCGCGGGCTTGTCGTCCTGTGAGGGCATCCTCGTCTTCAGTAGATTGAGGAACATCGTCAGCAGCTCTAGGTTCTCACCACTTACGTTTGATACTTGGAAGATTGGACATAGCCTGGAATAATAGTAGTTGGTATAGAAACTGCTGAAGTCATTCTGAAACGCCCAAATAAAACCACACTTTTTTTGTCCTGGTCTATCATGGGACCTACGTGCGGAAGTTTATTGACACAACTATCTTTGTTTTTAATTTTTTCATTAAAAGAATACCTGATTCCATAAAACTTCCAAGTGGCGCTTGTTATTTTCAAGTGTTGCAACATTAACAAAATTAGCATCGAAAGTTGAGGTAATATAAAGGTCAAATGCGAGCAAAAACAATTTTTTCTTTAATTGTTTTGCACGCATTTAGGTAAGGTAAGTCCATGTACAAATTGAGATAATTTTTCATTATATTTCGAACTTACCTCTGTGAGACAAAATTGGTAGCGCTAACAATGACGTCATCTTTCGTCTTCACCATGACAGGTACTTTTCGGCAGCCGGAAGACTTGAGGATCCTGATGAGTAGCTTGAGGTTGTCTTGCAGTACATTCGGGGGACACATGTCGATCTTGGTGACTACCACGAATACTGGCACGGAGAGGGCTAGCGCAAGACCTAGATGTTCTTTTGTCATGCCCACTATACCTGCGTTGGCACCAATCTAAGGAAATGGAAGGATGCGTCACCACTTTTATATACAAGGTGTAACTTAAATAACACACAACCTCATAAGGGGTCATTGTACTAATTATTATGAACCACTTCTACTATGGGACCAAACATGAAATAGCAAAAAAAATCAGCTGTTCCCCCTACATTTATGTTCGCATAACTCGTCAAAATGTAGGAAGCAGCTGATTTCTTCAAAATTTTCATCAAAATCGGTTTAGTAGTTTCATTTTTAAAAATTACTGGTAAAAATTCAAAAAAACGAAATTGTTTTTGTGTGTACGAGTATGTTACGTGATATCTCCGGCAATTGTAAATCGATTTCCATTTTTTTTTTAATGGATAGGATCACGGGTGGTGCCATATACATTTTTATTAACTTTGCTTCGGTAGTTTTTGAGTTAGCTTCAATAATAGGTACTTTTGCCACTTAGTTTAAATTGATGATGTTATAATAACTTCCTGTCACTGATATTTACATAGCAAGTAGTGTTATACCAAAGACTATTATAACCACTTGACTGCGTATACAGTGCCCCGACGCACGAAAACTATTAGTATTTTGTCGCCTATGTATAGGCTACGGTACTAGTAGCAATTTTAGTTGTGTCCAAGTGTTAGACCTGCGTGCACGCTAAATTAATATAATTTTTTTATAACGTTTATGCAATTATAACGCATCAAAATGCCTTCATGCGCGGTGAAGTGGTGTGGGAAACATTCTTAGACATCTAGTTACAAAAAGGATGACATAACTTTTCATCGGTACATAAACAGTACGAAAATTATTTTTGATTTAATCAGATTGTAAGCCACTGCAGGGGTCTATTTAAAATGGTGGCTGGGTAAACGAGCACACTTTTTGAGTCGCGCGTTGATGTCTTTTGGAAAAGTCTCGTTCTTGTATTAGACAATTCTAATGCTTCTATCCCTTTCTTTCCTTTTGTATGTTTATCGTAAAAAATAGTGCTGTTATCTTTAATAGCTAAAAGTTGATATCGAGAAAAATAAAATGAATACATTTTTTATTCAATTCACATACTTTAATAAAATAACTATCTACTATTAACCGACTTCAAAAAAGAAATACCGACGAACTGAGAACCGAGGAGGGTTTTTAGTTCGTCGGTTTTTTTTTTTGTATTTTCCGGGATTATTTAGTTCTTTCTGTCCCCGACCGGGGCCGATCAGTCCATTTCCGGGTTTTTTTTTTGTAATTGATTGATTTTGATTAAATATTATTTCTATGATTTTGATTTGGTATTTATTATAATGTTAAAATCCATTTTATCGATATCGACTATTTTCTCTTAATGAAGTAAAGCAGCCCTAACGATGCAAATTGACCTTGAACTGACCAATTGCAGCCGCGCGTTCTTCCTCATCCCCCGGCCCGCAGTAGTGAGTCGTGTGCTTCGAAGAAATCGGCCCATACGCTCTCTAGTGGTTATATTCTCTATGGTTACAGCCAAAGACTATTATAACCACTTGACTGCGTATACAGTGCCCCGACGCACGAAAACTATTAGTATTTTGTCGCCTATGTATAGGCTACGGTACTAGTAGCAATTTTAGTTGTGTCCAAGTGTTAGACCTGCGTGCACGCTAAATTAATATAATTTTTTTATAACGTTTATGCAATTATAACGCATCAAAATGCCTTCATGCGCGGTGAAGTGGTGTGGGAAACATTCTTAGACATCTAGTTACAAAAAGGATGACATAACTTTTCATCGGTACATAAACATTACGAAAAATTATTTTTGATTTAATCAGATTATAAGCCACTGCAGGGGTCTATTTAAAATGGTGCCTGGGTAAACGAGCACACTTTTTGAGTCGCGCGTTGATGTCTTTTGGAAAAGTCTCGTTCTTGTATTAGACAATTCTAATGCTTCTATCCCTTTCTTTCCTTTTGTATGTTTATCGTAAAAAATAGTGCTGTTATCTTTAATAGCTGAAAGTTGATATCGAGAAAAATAAAATGAATACATTTTTTATTCAATTCACATACTTTAGTAAAATAACTATCTACTATAAACCGATTTCAAAAAAGAAATACCGACGAACTGAGAACCTCCTCGGTTTTCAGTTCGTCGGTTTTTTTTTTTTTTCGTATTTTCCGGGATTTTTTAGTTCTTTCTGTCCCCGACCGGGGCCGATCAGTCCATTTCCGGGATTTTTTTTTGTAATTGATTGATTTTGATTAAATATTATTTCTATGATTTTGATTTAGTATTTATTATAATGTTAAAATCCATTTTATCGATATCGACTATTTTCTCTTAATGAAGTAAAGCAGCCCTAACGATGCAACTTGACCTTGAACTGACCAATTGCAGCCGCGCGTTCTTCCTCATCCCCCGGCCCGCAGTAGTGAGTCGTGTGCTTCGAAGAAATCGGCCCATACGCTCTCTAGTGGTTATATTCTCTATGTGTTATACGAATTTGTGTGGGGTGAGTACAAGTTAAAAGAGAAAAATAAAACCTTTTTACAACAAAAAAATAACAATAGACTTCCAAAAAAGACACTTATAAGTGAAAAATAATTTCGGAAGTCGCTGGCTATCAACGAAAATGCGAACCCCGACACCGACTTCCGAAGTCAAAGTTATTTTTCACTATGCAGTATTTTTTGGAAGTCAGTGGTTTTTTTTTTTTTTTTGTAAAAAGTTTTTATATCTCCCGCGCCGGAGGCTTGTCTAGGTTTTTTTAAAATATTTATTTGATTAGCTTTTTTATTTTTGGAGTGTGATTGTAGCAAAATTAGCCTATATTGTTCCCACTGCTGGGACACAGGCCTCCTCTCTGTGAGAGGGAGTGGGCCGTACGCACTGGCCGCGCGTGGTGGATACGCGGGCCCAGCGCGGATTACTAGATGTCACGTAAATTAATTACATATTTGATTCATTTTTATTTTTATTGCTTGTCTCGATTGAGATTGGCTGTCATGGCCGAAATACGGTTTTTTGTGTTCTTAGGTAATTGTGCGTCTGGGTCAAATAAATTTACTTTCTTTCTTTAAAAATAACTGTGAAACGATTGTACGGGCGACGAATTTCAAGCTTTTCTACTCACCATAAGCATGCCGAAGTCGGGCGCGTGTCCGGTCATGCCGAACACGGTGGTTTTGAGGTAACGCTCGTGGCCCGCCAGGTCGATGAATGTGATGACCTTGGAAGACTTCTCGCAGATCTTCACCCAGTCGAGGGTGCCGTGGTCTGGCTTGTTTACTACGTTACCTGTATACAACGTGGGATTGTAACATTATTCGACATTTTTTATGCTAATAATTGAGACTGTCTTGTTGATCTAGTGGGCGCAGACAGGCAAAGTGACATTGGGTTTTTTCAATAAGAATTTCTGAGTAGCAGACTGGGTTTGTGATGATGATGTGGGTCTGCAAAATGTCAACTGTCTACCTATTACAGTCCATGAGATACAGCCCGCTGACAGACAGACGGACGGACGGACGGACGGCGGAGGCTTAGTAATAGGGTTTAGGTGGCACCCTTTGGGTACGGAACCCTAAATAACGTTCAAAAGAACAGTACAGTTAATACAGTTTATTTCTCTCATAAAGGTACATTGTTACAGTAGTGTGTATATACAATTTTGCCTAATGCTTGAACCTTTGTGAAGGCTGGAGTTTGAACTAGGTTCGAGACCTGTATGACAGATCTCCAGGCTCACAGCCCTTTAAACATTTATCATATTTAACAGCATCTAGATTCAGTTTATACATATCACTATTAGCAAACAGTTTAGATAGATAGGTAAATCTATAATAAAGGTGGTTATATTTGTGGAGTGGAATGTAAGGTGATGTTATTGTAGGATTGTGTGTGTAGTGTAGTGCGCGAATGTGTGACGGTGTTACCGTGTTATGTGTATGTGAACATCAATTCTAAAACTCATGCAATTCTAAGCCTTGCTCATATAAAGTGAAAGTAATTTGTATGTATTACATGCCTTTCTGGTTTCTTATCATGATATTAGAAAGTATTCAGTTACATGTTGTGCAAATGCCTTCGTTGTTGTAGAAGATGATTCTAGGTGGGTTAACACTCGTTGATATGGGAGATCCCTTGTTCTACGACTGCTAGGTCTATCTCAGACGAGTCTCTAATGAAAGGACACATAATGTTACGCCTGTTTCCTCAAAGGGTGAGGCAGAGGTGTAATTATAGTACGTACAGACGCCAGCACATCAAGCTAATACAATCCGTCAAATTTCTTTAATAGATTTTCAACTTTATTGCTAAAGCATAAGGTTCAAAGATGATTGAGAAAATTTGACAATTTCGGGTAGCTTGATGTGCTAGCGTCTGTACACTCACATTTCGCCAGTTATGTTGTGTTAAATTAAAGAAATATTACAGATAACAAAGTAGGTGTATTATGCAGTAGGTACAGATATACCTATAGGGTACTCATTCATAGGTACGACAACGGTACAGCTAACGGTCGGTTCCATAAGTTAATTACATAACTAGATAAGTACTAACTACGTCCGTTTATCAGTGATCGTTCAAGTTCTATTAATATCACAGTATTTACTACTAAAGTGAACTAATTATATCAAGTACCGAGTTATATGAATATGTTACAAGCTAGTTTCAACATCGATCCATCGATGGAGTATTACGCCGTAGCAACGCTTTGAACGTCTCGATAGAAACAACGAGTCATTATAGTTTTATCCGACGAAAAAAAGGAGGATGTTCTCGAGATAACGCGTATATATTTTTTGTTACAGAGTATCAATCGCAAAAGGAAGACAGGCAACTACTATGAAACCTACATATTTCTAAAAGGTCTGTTATTAACATCAGGATAAAAATTTGCAAAAAGCATTTCTAAGTGAAAGGGCATGAGGAAAATTTGCCTAAATCCCAAGATGGACATCGTATTAGAGATAGCGCTATTTTAAAGCGACTTCCAAAAAGTAGGAGGTTATATGTTCGACTATAGATATTTTTTTTTTTTTTTTTTTATATATGTTCACCAATTTCTCCTTCAATTGTGGACCTATATCTAAAATTCTTTTTTTGTTTGATGGGGTATGCTTTCGAGGTGGTCCTCCAAAATTCACAACCAGGTTTAACTTTCTAATCTTTGTGTTATTAATTCGTAATTGATTCGTTCTTTGTGAGATTTAATAAAAAGTAACATGATTAAAACGAAAATAAATAAGCAGTTTTTTTTGTATTTAATTAAACGCACCAAACCTTTTTATGAGTATAAGAACAATTTTCTTCACTGGCCTTGTCCCGCTTGTGCATACAGTTTTAGCGGCGATTCAAGCAGTCAACTACAGTAGTTCGTTGGATGTTAGTTGTGTGTGCTTTTCTTTAAATTCGCAAATGCGGAGATTTTAACTCTCCCAAAAACTACTAAAGAATAACATTCTACAATTTATTGCAAACTATTTAGTCACCTTCCACATCCAGCGTAAGCGTTCGTCGAACACATACGCTGCGCTAACGCCGCATCAACGCGACGACATAGCGATGTTACAATACCCGAAGCAAAGACATTCTTAAATCCAGATTTTTCGTTCGTGTTTTGTTTCGGCATCTACATAGAACTCACCCATACTATCGAAGCCCAGTATATCATTGCCCACAGAGCTGGTCCGCCCGCTCTCCATCTCGTGCTTGTGCCGGAACAGCCGCTGTCGCGCATACCCTCGTCCGTTGTCCAGTTCACCGTGAGTTAGTACACCCAGGAGAGTTGACTTGCCCGCGTCCACGTTGCCTACTACTGCCACTCTGTGTGGTGAAAAGAGAAAAATATGTAGTTTAGAACTGGTTTATGGCTAACACAATAAGTAACAGAAGTGGCAGAAGAGGAAAATCGCCAAGACGAAGAAGAAGATAGATAATCTTATGACGTTTTCTTTTTTTTATGTTATAGATTGACAAACAAAGGCGCCTAAGGTCGTCTGCAATACCAGAGCTATCACATGGCAGGCGCGTTTCCATCCTAGATATAACCCTGAAATGTCTTAACAGCTTGTAATCACACAAGCCCGTTGGGGTGAAAGTCCATGGAGCGTTCCGATTGGATGGGCATAGTATCGACCCTTGGAATCAGAACACATCAACGTTGCTTGGCGGCAGAAAAAGGTATGGGGGCACTATTTCCTGGGACGAATTCTTCCAAGAAGATCCCGACTACTGCTGATTACCATCATATTCCATTTTTGTCATACCTGATCTCCATGAAGTCGGTGTGATCGAGCTCGGCGCGCAGCAGGTACTGGCCAGTAAGCCCGCTGCCGCACTCCCAACGCCGCAGCTCCACACATGACACGCGCTCGCCGCTGACCAGCGACTGCAGCGTCGCTACTGATGCGCTGTACTCGTCTACTGTTAGACCACGCCCGTCTGCACAGATAATGAGGCCATTATGACCAGCGGTCAGGGCACCAGCAGGATCAAGACTTGCTAAATCATCAGCTAATATAATTATGCACCCACTTGATGTTTGTGCTTTATACTTCACCTTGCTATGTAATCTAGTCCTAGTTGAACAATAAATCATTATTATTACTATTTTATTATTAATAGTAAGTTGGGCACGCCTACAAATCGAACATCATATTTGACTCCTTCTTATTTGCATTTACTGCCCTATGAAGCGTCACCATCACGAACATTTGTTCACGAGCCTTCCTTAGAACTCAGAACGTGGGGCCACCAAATAACTTCGTGTTAGCGAACGAATGATCGCAATCGATAGCTTGCGATCGCTCGTTGTCCACTAGTCTAGCTTAGGGCTAAGTACGTAACCAGTATGACGAGATAAGTGTGTGCTGTCCAGAAAATACCATCACCATAATATGCAAACTATTTAGTTTCTAAAGTGTTACAGGCGCTTAGAAAGAGGATTTTGTTTTACTGATTGATCAAATAGATTTTATCAAAAATGATATTAAAATTATGCGGCTGCTAGGTCTAGCGTGCTCCACTCAACTTTGTTTAATAATAATAATAATAATAATCATTTTATTATCAGGCAACTAAGGTCTAAGGCCCATATATAAAATACACAAAATAATCTTATACAACAATAATTATACTAATACATAATAAAAACCTTCAAACTATGACTATACACGTAACATTGTCGGCGTCGTGTTTCGCTAATGTTTGTACAGATTGTATAGGAATGCCCGTGACACGCGTCGCGTGTTATGTTTAACTTTAAAACAAGACCATGTACTATAATAGAAAAGGAATACGTTTACAAGTCGACGGCTGCAGAGGAGTAACTTTAAAGAGTTACATAAAGAAGGCCTATCTATACCTATGTAGTATTTCCTCATTTGATTTACCAGGTTCAAGGCGGAAACAGAGTATAGGGCACATGGACGCGCAAACTATTACGTTACCATAAATTTAGTACATGATTTTAGAGCCACAATTACTGAAACGATTCGCCGGTTATTAAAAACAAAATGCGCGTCGATGTCCCTTACACCGTGTTTTCTTGAAGCTCTTAAACTATATCGTGCGTGAACCATTCAATCAATCGCCCGCACATACTAGTATTACATTTGCGGTAACATTCAACGCACTATTAAGAGTAATCGATATTACCACATTACCGCATGCGCGTGCGTCTGACTGATCACTTAGATAAGATAATAGACTTGCAAGTTGCAACATAGGTGTATCTGCTTTTACATGTTTTTTTTATTATCTGGTAGGTATTTATAAAATTATAAATTATCTTATCTTTTGATTATCATTAAAATATTTGGCGACGTGCCAGCATACACGGTTTTCACTGCCATGAACGTAATACCTATCAATATTACTGTGCTTCTGGGGAGTTTGTTACGCCACTTCTTCTTCCCAACGAAAGCATGTGCTAATTCTCAGCCTTTATTTTCAATGCCTTTTAATTCATTTTTGCCTTTATTTTTTGACATTACACCCATTTTAAATAAAGGCGCGGTGTACTGCGCTTTGGCAGGTATCCCAAAGAATTTATGGTTCCAAGAGTTCCCTTAACTCAAGCCAAGGATTTGTGGAATCAAAATATTTTCACAGATTTGGTTGAATGCTACACAGCTATTGTCGTGTGGTCTGCTACTCTTGGGTAGTATGATGAAACATTGAATAATACAGGATTTTCCTCTTTGTGTTGAAACACGTAGATGTTACTCATAACTTAATGATGTAGGTATACTTACTTTGTGATGAAATATTGACCAGTATTGTAACAGCTTCAGGCAAATACAAGTATCTACTATGCTAAAACACAACACACAACACAATTATATTTGTTTACATACAATTACAAAAGGAACTATAATTGTTTTGTGGTTGTCAATCAGTATTGTTATCAGCATTAGTTAGTTAGTTAGTCTAAGGGCTGATTCTTCAATTGATGGATATAATTTTTATTCATAGAATAAATTTTACGTCTGACAGTTTTTGTATGGAAGAACTGTCAAAAATACAAAATTATTCCTCTGATAAAATTCAGATAACGTCATAAAGTCAGATAACTTTATCTGAGGAATAAATATTGTATTTTTTTAAATTACAAAATTTTGTTTATTTTTTTTTACCTTTGCTTTTCATGTTTTTCCTTAATTTACTTTCGTTCACTCTCTTTTCGAGTTACATAACATATTATAAAATTAATAGTTACCTTCTCCTTGTCCTATGTCATATATTATCTCTCCGTTGCCGGACTCCAGCCTCTCCAGCAGTTGCTTGCGGAGCAGCTCATACTCATCGGCTGTAGGACTTACAAGAACCATCTAAAAGAAATAATGTTAAATTACTTAACGGCAAGCCTGTCATATACTGTGACTTTTTATAAATATATTTATTATTATGTACTAATTTTGAATATGAATTATTGGACTGAAGTTTCTTAATGACAATGATGGCTGGTGGTAGGAGCTAACCAGTAGAAATCATTATAAAGAAGCATTAAGCCTCCACCATGCGACTTTCTCTGTCTCTCTCTCTCTCATAGTATTGTAAAGAACTTTATCCATGAGGGTTAGTATACACTACAGAAATTACAGGAAATAACAATAAATACAGAACCAAATTTAACAAACAATTATAGGTAAATACAGCATTTTCTTATTATTACCTTTTAAGTGAACAATCTTAAAGTAGAGTAGTTACACATTATTTTAATAGAACTTAGCATAACTAAACATAACACCATCACCCTAACTTAACTTAGCTAGCCGTCTCATATTGTGTGTTTCTGTATCTTAATAATTAATAGAAAATTAGAGAAAAAAATAATAATAAAAATGAGGATATTACAGCCCTTGTTCAGCAGTGGGACATTACGGGCTAAATAGATAGATAGATAGATATTATATACTCCATCTGGTAATATAAAATTGAAATATTAGGTGTTACCTGTCTCTATGCAGTGGCAATTATTTTTTAACCATACTGTTTATTCTAGAAAACCACTAAATTGCAAGGAAAACTTTCTTCATAGCACAGATTTAAATTGTTTACATGTGATGCAATATTACTCAATGCAAAGCTACAGTTGTATTGATTTGACTTTGTATTTTGTTTATGCATTTTATGCCATCATTGTGAACAGGATAGTAAATTTGTTTGTTTTGATCTGTTGATACATTTAAATGTAATTTTGATGGAATTTGGCAGAGTAGTAGCTTTGTCCTTGAAAATCTGACATTGATAAAGCTGCAGTCAGATCTGTAATTAGCTATTTATATCTATCTTTATAGTGTCAAGTTGTATTGATTGATAATGATAACTAGTTCATTGAAGATCCTCTTCACATATTTTGCAGTGAGTAGGATGGGGCAAAACGGTACAATATTATGGTGCAATAACTTGTTTGGCAATAATGCATGAAATCCATTATTTAATACAATTATAATTATGGTCGTTTTTTAAAATAAAAATTGATAAATGTGGTTTTAGTTACGAAATTGTAGTTTTATTTATTTATAGGTGAGTAGAATGTATTTTTTTAACAAGGTTTCTTTTTACTTTAATGTAAGTATTTGATAAAATGAAGTTCCTATGTGAATTCTGGCTTGAGAATCAAGAGTTTTATCGCATTCATGCAATTATTTAGCAGGGACAAGGAGATGTGAGTAGGCGTAATTTTCGCGGGAACTAAAATGTTAGTAAACAAAGGCAATTGTAATGTTTACCTTTCCTCTGATGCTCGAATAATCCGTCTCATTCTCCGGGAAGCCCTCGGGCTCCACGAGAGGGCTCATTTTCACTGGTGACTCGGGTATACTATCCATGTTTAGTGACAGTCGACAACAACAGCAACAAACTATTACACCATTATGTCATCACGTTACTGTATCGTAAGCTAACTTCCCTTGGGTTACAGTTCCTAGGAAACAAAACAACGCGAGATTAATTTAACACAAAGACAACAAAAGATAAAAATAGTGAAACAAATAGCTACAAATTCTGATCACAGATGCTATAGGTGTTACATGAATTTAATGATGTTATGAAACAAATAACAGCTTTTGTAGGACCGGTTGTAATATAATCTATAATTTCATATTAATATTCAAGAAAATACAATAAATACCCTAATGTTAACCGCAGAATGAGTTGAAAATAGATTTTTCTAAATAAAACAGATGGATGAAATGCCAACTTTTTGACAACTCACATGCTAAGTGTTGCTAGTAATTTTAGTATTTTGCAAATTATATGAGATCAATCTGAACAAATAAATACATCATTAATATTATGGTTTTCAAATGATATTTTTCTTTTTTTTTTGTAGAGAATCTGATATCTTTATATTCTTTAAAATTACACCTTTAATTTAATTGGTCTAAGACACGCAATTATAATCTATTTTCCAAGAGGATCGGTCAACGAAAATAAACTGGCAACTACTTTTGCTATACTTTTACTTTACTTTTAGTGTTGCAAACAACACAAATTATCGTCCTCCTATGGAAGGAATTGCGGGCAGGAAGAAGAAAAATCGGAAAAATCTAAAAGCCAAAATAAATACCTAAGACTTAAAGAAAGCCTTGCAGACTTAATTGAAATGTTGCGAGATATATATGGCAACTTGTCTCCAGGTACGTCTCTGTCACGATGTTTGTCATTCAGACCGTTCACATTACCTACCATCAAGATATTTGGCAGAAGTACTATTAAAATTCATTGTGTTGAGCATTTACTGCATTATGTAACTAGCTATATCATGGAACACGTCCACCACATCCAAGAAAATCTCGTGCGGACAATGTCTCTGGCCTTTGATGTTTAGATAAAAAGCGATAGGTAGCCGATAAAAATGGGGTTGTGAAATATGTTGCTCTGAAACGCCTAGTGCGTACGACAGTGTGAGGGTTTAGAAACATGGGTTGGGCGAAAAAACTGAAACCAGAACGTTCAGAATTGCATACTATTTCCTACACGTCACACATCTTGCTGACATGCTCATTTTATGGTAATTAATAATTCAGATCAATTTGACACCTGCCGATTGACGAGCTAATGGAGCCAAGATGAATCTGAACTTCCGAATCATTCACTTGCTGAATACAGAAAGGCATTCATGATTCAAGTTTCCGGACATTTACGTCCAGCCTCACGTTTCATTAATAGAATAGCTATTCTAGATACGGAATGTGGCACAGACGCGGGGAGGCAAGGCTCACTCAGCTTTGCTTCCAACCATTGATTGGAAAGGAAGGCTGCCAATTTTTTAGCACAACGTTTACCGTTATCTATTTATCAATTTTACTTACCATTCTACCGTAGGTTTTTTTTTTTTTTTCTCTCGCGCTGTCATGTCGCTGTCACCCCTCGCTGCTCGTCGCCATTCGCCATCGGTCGGTGATTGTGTTTTTTTTATTTCGGTCAGAATAGATTGTAATATCTATGCAATTGTGAAGTGAAAATAAAGATCTGATAGTGTATTTGGTACCTTGAATAAGTTTTTATATTGTCGAATTCGTTATGGTTCTATGGATACGTCTATCCTTGAACAATCAATATGGGTGATTTGAATTCATCTGATTGTTCCTGGAAGAAAATAGTGATAGCGAAAGCAAATAATGAGTGGATCTCTAATGTAAAATCTGAATATAGCAAAATGGACAACACGCTTACCGTTACAGATATGAATACTGAACTTGAACTAATACCTTATGATAATGTCAAAAAAGAGTATGATGAAACTAGTTGTGATAAAAATTATGACATGGATGATTCGAATTCGATGTCATCGACACAGGAGTTGGACCCGCTCATGGTGCTGGAGCCCGGCAAACGGAGACGTCGCAGAGAGTCGGGTCCTAAGTGTGAATCGCCAGACGAGCGAGCGTCGCGGTTGGCAAAGATGTCTGCTTACGCCGCACAGAGGCTCGCTAACGAAACCCCTGACCAGCGTGCCAGCAGGCTGAGGCGCATGTCAGAATATGCAGCTAAAAGATTATCCAAGGAGACAAGTGAACAGAGAGCTAAACGCTTATCAAGAATGTCTGCCTATGCTGCCAAAAGGCTGGCCAATGAGTCGCCAGAGCAGAGGCAGGCCAGACTAGCCAGAATGTCTGCATACGCGGCTCGGCGACAAGCCATGAAGAAAGTTTCTGGTCCCAGCACCTCTGATAGTTGTCATTCAGAAAATTCAAATTACGATATGCACACAATGCCTAACCAAAGCTGAGAATACTTTTTATTCAAGTCAATTATCATATAAATATTTATTAGAATACAG
This sequence comes from Eremobia ochroleuca, assembly GCA_949629135.1. Taxonomy (NCBI): domain Eukaryota; kingdom Metazoa; phylum Arthropoda; class Insecta; order Lepidoptera; family Noctuidae; genus Eremobia; species Eremobia ochroleuca. The sequence continues at coordinate 2,494,837 of OX451396.1, read as the reverse complement.
ACTTGATTACTTTTATACAGATTTTTACACAAAATGGATTTATGTAAATAGATAAAGTTTTAGTGTTATGTTCAATACAAACCTATTTAGATTTTTTTTATAAGCCTTTATTATTTTTTATTTTTATTAATCTGCTGTAGTTTTGTATTAATCAGCTTATTAAACTATAAGTGTAACAACATCACAATAAACTTTTATACTAAAAGTAGCTTCTTTTTAAATTTATTCTACCTTATATTATCTATTTATAAAAAAAAGTCTCTTGAACATTATTAAAGTTTATTTTAATCAAACAATACACTTTTTATACAGCATAATAAGAAAACGTTAGTGATGCTACACACAAAAAAGTATGTGCAGAAATATTTTTACATAATTCATACATTGAGATTCTGCAGATGAAATTAAAGGAATGTTCTTAATCAGTCTATGAATAATGTCCTACCCTTACATGAAAATACATTTCACATTATACCTCCTACCTACACCATTTCTGATACCACACTTCATGCTACACTTCTTGTATTTATACAATAATTATTCATAAAAATGCACTATTACAAACTTAATTTGCATGAAAATAGGGTATATTTTGTATTGTGAAATAAGGCGAATATTTAGACAATTCACCAAGTGTAGTGCTGGGCTATTACATTGATTATCTGAAGAGACATTTACATGAAAATGTATTGGACATGTTGTCCTATAGAAGGTGCTACAGCAATATTAATAAATATATTTTTTATGTAAAAACTACCTCCACTCACGCGTCCCTCTCCCCGCAAAAACACTCGTGAATTATTCCAGATGTATCTAGAACATTTTTTTGACGCGCGGCGGGGTTGTCGGCCACTTAAACTCAGCTTGTAAACAAAAAGTTCCGGCTTTGGACGCGTGGTTACACTTTTAATATTATATTTTACTATGAGAAATTACTACTATACATCAACGTCTTTTTTCATTGGATTTAGAGATTATAGACATCTTACTTCCTAAATAATATTGAATATCAATTGCTGCCTTAAATAGGGAAAATAAATATAAACATTGAGCATAAAGTTAAATAGTGTTGTACAAAAAAAGGATGGATGTGGGTACCGCTATGATTGCAAATATATACAAAATATGATCAAAATTCACCCCACATAGAATAATTTTCAGCTTTACTTGTGGCAAGTTTGAGTAAACAGCATTTCATCCTGGATATTACATTTTTTATACCTCAGTGTTACAAAATCGAAACGGTGTCACATGCAGTCATAATATTAAAAATTACATAATACATAGCTTGACTTAATAAATCAGAAGCAACTTATTATGCAAAACAAAGAAAATATAATTTGAATAACATTATTTTCGGTTTGCACAATTCAAGATATAATAGTAATAATAAGGATACTACTGTTCAGTATTATAAGTTGGGCTCTCAAACCAATATGGCAAGGTTTGTTCCCGGCCAGTAGCCTAAAGGCCAGCGCGCATACGACACGGCCATTAGCAGAAAGACCTTCGAATTTTAAGGAGAACTGAAATATGTACTTTATTTCGATTAGTTAAGGATTAAAATCCATATTAATATTATAAATTCGAATGTAACTCTGTCTGTTCTTTTTCACGTCTAAATCACTGAACGGATTTCAATGAAATTTGGCAAGGAGATAGATGGCATCCTGGGGAAGGACATAGGTTACTTTTTGTCCCGGTAGCACCTTTCCGTGGGATGATTTCCGATATACATGCGTGTGAAGCCGCAGGCAGAAGTTAGTATTAAATAAATCCTCTGCAGTGCCGTCCCCCGATGTGCACTGGCCCCAAGTGATTTTTTTATGAAGAGCCAAAATTATATCTTGCTCCAACAAAAACCTCTGCAGGGGGGACTCTGGGGCCTCTAGCAGGGGTCCACTTATACATGTTAATTATATTATTATTTATTCCTTATACCTAAAGCGATACATACAATATTATAGGTATAGAACCTGCAATATAGCTGCGAATCAACAGTCTAATTTGCTTATTACTAAATAAAGTCACTTATATATTATTATAAACTTGTTACTTATACTGTTTTTACGAAATGTTACGTACGTATGTTGCATACGTCGTTTAGGTTTGTAAGGTCGCTTATTCACCGTACACCCATTGCGTTAGGCGTTGTACACACGTTTAGTGTGGCTTTATTGAATGGAAGCAGCCACATCCTTGGACCAGTCAGAAGGAGGCTCAAGTTTGGAGGATTCCTTAGTAGGGTGGCAGCGTGTACTCGACGTGGTTGTATAACTGCGTCGGTTGGTACGGATGAGGTTTGCGACGCGGCGGTCGCTAGCAGGCGCTGTCCGCAGCGAGCGGCGCGGCCGCGGGCGCCAGCAGCTGGCGGGTGGACGAGCTGGAGCTGTACGAGTCGCCCGACGAGCGCACGCTGGACTGGCTCAAGGGTGTTCCTGGATAAATGTTACTTGAAGTAATGGTGCCATAGCCTATCGAGTACCACGACTGGACTAAGGTGGTCACCATACGAAACTTGTGGGTAGGTAAGCCGCATACCCTTGTCCCGTAATTCGTATTCAGCGTATTCGGCTTACAGCGTCAAATTAAATTAATTAGCGAAATTAGTCTAACAGAACACAGGTCACTACCAGCGGTGATTGACCCCCAAACTAAAGTCATTAAATCACACTTTTGAAGTGAAACTTCTTAGGCGGTGATTCCATATTTGGACGAGAATTAAGAGTGAAATTTTAAGGGCGTGTCACGTTTAGCCACTTTTCGTTATATGAGAGAGAAGAAGGATATGACTCTCTGTCTCACACTAAATCTCTTTTAAGGTCGCTGCATACGTAACGTGTGCGGAATGGCGTTACTCGTAGAATGTGGACGGAACGTGGTTAGTAAACACTGACGCGGATTTTTAATGCAAACGCACCGTAACAGTAACTTGGAACTAACGTGCTAGTGTTGTGAACAATAAATGATGAATTTTTCATTTCAAGAATTGGCTTTAATTGCTATTGCTTTAGATGACGAAGAAGCTACGCCCGTCAAGAGGAAAAGGAGATTTTCTGTACATCCTACATGGCAGAAAAGAGAACAAGAAGGTGAATACCACACTCTCTACAAAGAACTTTTTCCACTGCAATTTTACGCCACAGATAATTTTTATATTTACTGTCTAAATACATTGCGTTTGCAAAAATTATACAAAGCTGGGTGTGATCGTACACACTCAGTTAGTTTTCCGTCCATTTTCGCTTAGGAGGTAAATACACGTGCATCATATACGCTTGTATGCTTTGGGATCCCTATTATATTAAATATGAGTCTGCACTAGAGAGAGTTCAGCGTAAATTCCTCAGTGCAATGCAGTACAAATGTCGCATCGAACGTCTATCTTATAATAACGCTTTGACTAAGTTTAGATTATTGACATTGCGCTCTAGACGCTTGTTGCTCCAAGGAATGATGCTCCATGGACTTGTAAATAATAGATTTGATTGCGCTGAACTAATTAGCAAATTAAGCTACATCGTACCTAGAACGGTAATGAGACGAGAGGCGCGCTCCTATCCACTGTTTGCTACAACTCCCTGTCGAACAAATGCGGGAGAGAGAGAGCGCCGCTGCACAGGTTAGTTAAGGCTTACAATAACCATTTTAGTGATATCGATGTATTCGCCCTATCGAAACATAAATATAAAAAACAAATTATTAAGCGCCTAGCTCTAAACGTTTAAAATTTCTTGAATTTCTAAATTATATAAGTAGTAATGTTGTTTTTTAACCATTAGATTTTAAGATAGCGAAAAAATTATATTGCTCTAATTGTATTTATGTTGATGTTTATTTTACCCTGTATCTAACTCAGTAATATGTGGACACGTAGTGGATCGTACATTTATTCATAGCATATTGTATATCTAGATGTAAGATACAATGTATGATTGTTTGTTTTCCCAAATAAAATAAAATAAAAATCATTACTTATCTCTCCGGAGCGAACGGATCGGTTGTGCATATGCAGCGGAATCACGGACCGGACGGGGCACGCGCGGAGAGGGACGAGCTAAACATCGTCGCCGACGATACTTTTCCCTCGCCGCGCGTGTCACTTTCAATGTAAAAAAATGTAAACGAAAGACGTACGTCACGGATGTACGGACGGGACGGTGTCCGTACATCCGTGACGTACGTCTTTCGTTTACATTTTTTATGAAACGATATTTCCATAACTTCACGTCCCGTTCCGTCCGGATAAAAACACGCTACGTATGCAGCGACCTTTATTCTTTAAAGTTTCACTTGTAGTTTCACGTGTACAGTGCTACACGCGCATTTGTTTGTCGGTATACTTAATAATGTTAAGCTATCAAAACCCATCGCGTCTGTCGAGTTTCGCTAACTAATTTAATTTGAGTTGCAAATTAAATTGTTTATTTGCATGGTATAATTATTTTATACTTTACAGGCTACATACCAGGTAATGACGTGACGTGATGCGGCAAGACCCAACGCTGGGGAGTACAATCTCCATTGTTGGTCGGCTCCTGTAACAGATACTTATATTAGGACACGATGGTGCAGATTTAAAAGTGTCACTGACTCTGGCAGGGCCACCATCAGGGATTTTAATTTTGAAAACGCAAAAAATTAGTCGCTAATTAGTCGAAATTAGTCGCCAAATATCAGAATTAGTCGGTCACTGGTTCAAAAGATATAAGGGTTTATAGGTGGCCCTGCTGGAGAGACTCTCCCCAGCAGGGCCAAATGTATATCTCAAAAACTAGGGCACCTAGCGAAGATCTGTTTTCTCCCATATTTAGTCGCCAATTAGTCGGAATTAGTCGCCAAATATCAGAATTAGTCGGTCACTGGTTCAAAAGATATAAGGGTTTATATGTGGCCCTGCTGGAGAGTCTCCCCAGCAGGGCCACATTTATATCTCAAAAATTAGGACACCTAGCGAAGATCTGTTTTCTCCCATATTTAGTCGCCAATTAGTTGGAATCAGTCGCCAAGTTACAGATTTAGTCGGTGTGTAATTAAAAAGATATTAAAGAATTCAATTTCCCCATACAATGGTACAAGCGAGTACAAAATACTTTATGTGTTTTCTAGATAGTATCTATGACGTCTTATGGAGGAATGTTTATTTCGAATTAAATAAATATAAACTTAGTCTATAATTTCAACCCACCATAGGAAAGCTGTATTCAATACTTACAACAAATCTACAATAATGTACGATGTAATGTGTATGTGTGTGTGTGTAATGTGTGTATGTGTATGTGTAATTATTCATCCAACACAATGTGCACTTACCACTTAGTCGCTGGCAGATAGATCGCTGCGCTCCGTTTCATTTACGGTAAGTAAGAAAGAGATAGATGCGCGTGTACAGACGAGCTGCTTAGAACGAGTTGCCCGTCACGTAAAGGGTCAGCGCAGACAGAGACGAATAATCCCCGCACGGTCTCGGGTATTTTCTTTACGGATCGCGTATATTCGAGCTTGCGCGCGACCTCGCGAGCCTGCGCGAGTAAACCGTTCAACAAACTGTATCTGTTCATAATATTGAATAAATAGGTATTTATAACATTTTCAGAAAGTACAATAATTTTAAGGTAATAAATCTATTTATATTTCGACAACAGAAGTTTTATTATCCTAACCTAAATTAAGATAAAATAAAAACTCAACCCGTCCATACCCACAACACAACACTCACAATCACCTCAAAATACACACAAACACAACACAAACTTTTTGAAAATTCATTTTTATAAAATAAAATTTGATTACAATTGACAATACATTTTCAACGTTTTAGTATTTTAAACATTTTACTAAAGGTACGATATTTTTTTATTATTCTAACGTTAATTAGAGGTTAACATTGTAAACTGGTAAAACAGTTGCATGCGACTGTACATCTTGACACCAAATAGACCAAGAGCAAGGTTTAATGTTTTCAAAGAAGTTTAAGCCACTCTAAACAACTAATTAAAAACATAAAAACATGAATTTAATTGAGAATTTATCTCTCTCGGACATTTCTAAAGACTTTAGACCGATAAAACTAAAAGTATATTACACATATTAATAGAAATATTTTTTCTTGGTAATTTTTCGTGAACTCTTCGATCTAGCTCTTGGACTATACCTTACTAATTGAACTCATTATATCTCCTAAACTAAGACCCGACTAAATCTGTAACTTGGCGACTTATTCCAACTAATTGGCGACTAAATATGGGAGAAAACAGATCTCCGCTAGGTGTCCTAGTTTTTGAGATATAAATGTGGCCCTGCTGGGGAGACTGTCTCCAGCAGGGCCACCTATAAACCCTTATATCTTTTGAACCAGTGACCAACTAATTCTGATATTTGGCGACTAATTCCGACTAATTGGCGACTAAATATGGAAGAAAACAGATCTTCGCTAGGTGCCCTAGTTTTTGAGATATAAATTTGGCCCTGCTGGGGAGAGTCTCTCCAGCAGGGCCACCTATAAACCCTTATATCTTTTGAACCAGTGACCGACTAATTCTGATATTTGGCGACTAATTTTTTGCGTTTTCAAAATTAAAATCCCTGATGGTGGCCCTGCCAGAGTCAGTGACACGATTTAAAAACCAGATTTCTAATATCACGCGCATATTGTTGCCAGACTAATGAGGTTTGTTTAAAAAACACTTGGTTAAGAAATTGTTACATTGGTACCGATTCTGTTGTTCACAAACTAAACGAAATTTAAGTTCAGTGCATCTTTTTCTTTCTATTTAATTAAGAAAAGTACAGAAGATAAATATTAGTTTAGTCCCGTCAACTTAAGATACTTCATAGACAAGTTTAGACGTGATTAAAAAAATGGCTACTAAAAATACGTCAATTTACGTCAGGCGCTGACTAATTTGACAGGACTAAACTAGTATTTATCTTCTGTCCTTTTCTTAATTAAGAAAAAGAAAAAGATGCACTGAACTTAACTTCGTTTAGTTTGTGAACAAGTGTAATGTTTTGTCCGGCAATGATATGCACGTGTAACTGCGTTTCAAAAGCCCCGCAATGCCTTGACCTCAAGCTACGTTTTGTGGTTAACGCAGTGCATCGCTCGGCTCCTGCAACGTGCCAGTGCGACCTCAACAACATTCATACAATACGGATGCAGTACATGATAATAATGAAAGTGCAAATTAAACACGACGCGGAAAATAAAAGAACATCGCGTAAACCAAAACCGAATTAACACGCACACAAACAAAGCTCAGTGATGACGTCACGGCTACGATGACAGCTGATGCAAGATGGCGGACTTACTGCAAGTTTGTTCGTCTTAGGAACGGTCAGAATGGTCGTGTTGGTGTCTTCCGGCGTGAAATAATCTGAGTCCTCGGCGACTGCCGGCGACTCCACATCGTTACGAGACTGTGTTCCGCTCGCTGCATGCGATTTTACACCCAATTATCAACTGTTCACGATGACACTACTCCTGTCTTTGCTACTGTATACCTAGCTAGGTCCACGCGCGCTTTCTGATAGGATGCGATTAGTTCTAATAACAAGCATGTCGAATTTATGGATGACTGCTATTATTGGTATGCTTAACTAAAGCGCCTTTAACGACATATTATTATGATGAAATGCTATAATCATTAATTCTATTATCATAACATTTGAGACATGACTATCGATGGAAATATTAAACAGTGTGGTTTAGTTTAAGCATGCTTTGAACACACTCTATGTATGGGGAAAGAGCTACCCTAAAATGTCTCCAGTTTAGTAGGAGTATTGCGTTTTTACTTTATATCGTAACTAATTATCCTAAACCATATATTTCAGACAGGACGATTAGGTACTGAATAACGAAATGAACAATCACCTCTATACATTCAAAATGGGCATATTGGGCAAAATCACACTAGCATCCATCTGGCTGCTAGTGCAATATCACCCTTATTTCCAAGCAAAGCTTCCACGTAATAATATCTACAAATTGAAAATTGGTTGAAATAAATAGCGGCCTACTAGCGGACGTTCGAAGTTTGAATTTACATGAGTATAGGAGCATGAGAGATATTATATTAGTAGGGTGTCATTGTGTTGGTGGACACGGAGTAGTGTACAGATGGAGTGCCAATATGCAAAGACGAAATGTCATAACATGTTCATTCGTCGATCTTATTTAGACGTAATATCACGCCTGTATTTCCCGATGAGGAATACAGAGGTGTATAATAGGTACACCCATATTTCACTAATTATTTTAACGTCCCATGCAAAAGGTTAAAGTATATTTGCAGTTATTCACTTGCACATTGGCAAACCATTTTGATACCATTATTCCGTGACACTAAAAAAATGTGTGTTTGTTATTGTATGCCTGTATGTAAGTGTTGGGGTATATTTGAGTGGGTGACTGGCACAGTGACGTGTTAGGCTCGACGGACAGGCGCAGCGCAGAGCTCACCGCGTGATGTTATTTTGTGTATGTGTATGTGTGAGTGTATGTCTGACTGGCATACTGACAGTTGTGCTTGTGGTCGGGCTCGTCCGTGTCGGTGTCGTCGATGTGCGCGAGTGCGGGCGCGGACAGGCGCAGCGCAGAGCTCACAGCGCGCATGGTGCCCGGGGACCCGCTGCCCAGGCTTGATACTGTCTGCATAACAAATTAATAAAAAAAGGTAAGAAACTATGGAGTCAAGTTCCCAAAATGGATTTCAAGGACAGAGCGGATCGCCAATAAAATAAAGTAAAATTAAAGGCAAGTTGCCTTTAAGTTCGCGCACTAAATCCTAATTAAGATTTATCACGAGAATTATCTTTCCTCGGGCAATAGAAATTCTGTGTGAAAAGTTAATTAAAAATAAGTCGCTCGAAAAGAAAAATTTACTGTGAAATGCCCCGAAACTCAGTTTTTTGCAAATATCTCATGAAAATTGATTTTAAGTTAATTTATGATACAAGTTTACTCCTTATTAAATTTTACATACTTACAAAAACATAATCAAGAATCTCGTAGTATCAATGGTTCGTGTACGTTACCCCAGCAAGAAAGTGTCTCCTAGGGTTATATGAGTAGAACGTATAATTGGTGCCTTATCTGCTGTAAATGTGCCCCCACATAAAAAATGTGTGCCCCTGTCGTTTTGGAAAAAAACGATTCTTGCTGGGGTAACGTTTTTCTAGCAGGAAAATTCTAAACAAATGATCGGAGAGAGAAAAATTGTGCATGGTCAGAGAGCTTATATGTGTGCCAAAATGTGCCCCCAAAAATAAAATCTGTGCCCCTTCAGGTTTTCGAGATATTGCATTTCCTGCTGGAGTAACGTTTTGATGAATCGTATATCTCTAAAACCATTGCATGTGCCCCTGTAGAATAAACATACACGAGTAGCTCTTAATGTGTGCCCCTTAGTGCCCCAATTAGATTTAAGAAAATATTTATAGTTTTCAAGTTATCGCGGTTTTATGAAAACCCGAAAAAACATCGCAGTGCTTAAATGAGACAAGTTATAAATTCGCTCAAAACTGTATTCGGTCCTTCTTGACGCTAATAATAACCATACAAAGTTTCAAAACTGTTCATGCATGCGTTTTTCAATAATCTTGCTAAAAGCTAAAACGATGGTGTCATAACTTTGACGGCAAAATACAAGGAACCGGCTCAATCCCAGATGTGTAGGTGTAAACCAAAATCTTGTGCCCTTAGTCAAAAATATATAGTGAAAATATTCAGCTTGTAGCAGCGGCAGCTTCAGCGTAAATATTAACAAAAAACCAAAATATGTAAACAACGGCTGGTTATCCGACCAAAGGGGGTAGCGGGTTAAGGGGGGTCTGGCGGCCCCCACCGAATCTGGTAAAATCGTTCCAAAAATCTTGAAGAGGGTCGAAAAACAAGCAGTATAAGCTTTTTACCGACATTACAACCCCAAACGAAAACACAGTAATGGCAAAAAATATGATTTTTTGTGATTTTTATTTTTTTCAACCAATTATATTATTTTTAAATGAATTAAACGCAGTTAAAAATTTGTTTTGGATGTGTGGAAGTCCCCTGAATTTTTTGAAATTGTTTGGTCAAGTAAAAACATGTGAATTTTAGGTTTAAATGCGAAAAAAGCGTGAAAAACACGTCATTTTCAAGATTCAGCCCTCTTATTTTTAGGGTTGTTTTCATTTTCCCGAAGGGTGCTGTATAGTATAGATAGCGACAATTGTCCTCTTTCGAATGCAGGCAATTGGACTCAATTTGGTAAATTCTGGTGAGCGGGGCGATTTTTTGAAAAAAAAACTCGAAATTTCAACTTTCGGTAAATTACGGCGCGTACTTGGTATAATGCGTCTTTGCTATAAAAAAATACATCTCTATAGGGGTTTTTGAGGTCGCTGATCACGAATTTGATGTCAAAAAAAATTATTTGACAACATATTCACCCATACATATTTATTTACACAGGTTTGATAGTGTAAAATGATTAATGAAAGATTTTTTTTATTTCTTTCAATTAACTGTTTTTTAGTTTTTATTCCAGAAAAAGTTAATTAATAATATTAATAGTAATATTAATAGTATTAATAATATTATTAATAATATTAACATTAATTTAAATAAAAATATGTTTCGTTGAATTTTCATCGTTATTTTATTTAGTCAAAAATATAATAATTACCGATAACGTAATATTAATTTTAACTGCATTGATAATGGTAATTTGAAATTCAAATGAGTTGACTGTACCGCCATCTGGTAAAAGACTACACTACTAGGCCCACGACTCGAGGCATTAGGCCCAACCCGAAGTCATGCTACTGCGCACGCGCCATAGCGCTGTGTGCTAAATTGTTAACTTAGCTCTGTAAAAAAGTATTATGCTATTTTATATTACTGTGTGACTATTACGTAAGCTTGAATAAAATATGATTTATACCAGAAAATTTAGTTTCATTGATTATATTAGTTGAACACGATATTAAAATTATATAAATGCTGTGATTCAATGATATTTTTTACATTATTAAACCTGTGTTAATAAATATGTATGGGTGAATTTGTTGTCAAAAATTATTTTTGACATCAAATTCGTGATCAGCGATCTCAAAAACCCCTATAGAGATGTATTTTTTATAGCAAAGACGCATTATACCAAGTACGCGCCGTAATTTACCGAAAGTTGAAAATTCGAGTTTTTTTCAAAAAATCGCCCCGCTCACCAGAATTGACCAAATTGAGTCCGATTGCCTGCATTCGAAAGAGGACGATTGCCGCTATCTATACTATACAGCACCCCTCGGGAAAATGAAAACAACCCTAAAAATAAGAGGGTTGAATCTTGAAAATGACGCGTTTTTCACGATTTTTTCGCATTTAAACCTAAAATTCAAATGTTTTTACTTGACCAAAAAATCTGAAAAAATTCAGGGGACTTCCACACATTCAAAACAACTTTTTAATTGCGTTTAAACCATTTAAAAATAAATTAAATTGGTTGAAAAAAATAAAAATCACAAAAAATCATATTTTTCGCCATTACTGTGTTTTCGTTTGGGGTTGTAATGTCGGTAAAAAGCTTATACTGCTTGTTTTTCGACCATCTTCAAGATTTTTGGAACGATTTTACCAGATTCGGTGGGGGCCGCCAGACCCCCCTTAACCCGCTACCCCCTTTGAATGACTACTAAAAAGCGACGGATTCATACATATCGATGACCTTCTTTACTTTACTCAATAACCGGTTCACACGTGTTGTGCCTGAGTACACTGAAGTAGAAAAGTAATAAGTAATAAAATAAAGTTGTTATTGGATTATATTCTACTAGTTGTTTCGATGACCTTACACATGATAGAGAAAACTTACACTAGATGGATGGCGGCATAATTTTTAATATTTCAAATCTGGTCAAGTATTCTCACCCCGTTAGCAGTAGGATGTGTGAGCAGTGGCGACAGTCGCTCGGCGTCGCTGTCGGGTTCCGGGTGTGTCGCACGAGCCTCATCGTCAGAACCCGACGCCTCTTGCACGGACTCCATATCGCCCGGGTATTCCAGGCTAAGGGAGGACTGTAAACAAGAAATTAATCATAATAAATAACATAATTAGGTATTTCATTCATTTTGATTACACACATATCCAAAACGGGTCATGTTATTTTATGAAAACTATTTATGTGTTTTCGTGTGCCGCAAAAAAGAAAGAAAGGAAATACATTTATTTAGCACAAACTAAAAGACACACCAGATATATACAACAGAAAAAACTAAATAAAAGATCAAGTAAAAAGCGTAAAGTCCGATGTAAGAAATTAGCAGGAGAGTGTGCCTCACGGCTGCGCCAAAAAGGCCCAGTTTAGCAAAAATGTCAGACCACTAAATAGTGCCTGACACTGTGAAAAAAACATATTGGTACCTTAGAGATCTTGTCTCCGTTGACGATCTTGTGGTTGTAGAGCAGCGGACTGTTGGCGGCTGCCGCCTTCTCCTCGGCACGCTTGGCTTCTTCCTCGCGAGCCAGTAGCACTGACATGCGGAACTGCACATATATACAAAATGTATTATGTATGTTACTGTCAAAACTTAATGATTTTGCATTAAGTTCAGTGCGAGTAAAGAACAGAAGAAAAACTATTTATTTTTTATTATTTATTAAGCCACATCTATATTGGCGGCCAATTAGAAAAAACACTGACACAATAAGCTGAATAAGCTTACATGGCAGTCCTACGGAAATTATTATATTGTTTTTGAACTCGTAACTAAAACAACCAGAATGAACCTTGGAATCGTAAGGAAAACCGTGGTTTCGCTTTCAAACTAAAGACGTACTAGGTTACAACGTTACTAGGTCCTATTTATTTATTTTTTTTACCAACAACGCCCCCTGTCAATGTCATTCAGGCGCCAAAAGTTATCATCGCACTCTATCAAATCACTACATACCTCAGGTGTGACAGTTTGCGCCGCGGATCTGTCGCGCACACTCTTGACGTCATCCTTGGAGCTGCTCTTAGCCTTCCTGCTGCCGCTGCTGCCCAAGCTCGTGGATGAGCTACGCTCCAAGTTGCAGCGGTTCAAGATTTCTGCCGCCTAGGCAATTTAACACAACATTTTAGAAAAACTAATTTTAGACGTACTTTTATGTCTTGCTGGTGTGATATACGCAAATATGTTTTTTTTAATATTTCAATATTGAATAGATTTCAATATAAAATACAGTTTTACATAAAATTTAGTTCAAGAATATTCCAAATAACATTTTACAGAGGCCATTATTTTTACATCAAACTGACATAGTAGTGTTAATACTCCATTTGTACTACACTAATCTGTCAAAACTCAAAAGTAAACACTTTACAACATTAATCTTTGTAATGTGTGGTATTGAGCATAGTTGTGTAATGTGTCATAGTCATAGCGTCACTTTATTTCTTTAAAAACATTTCATCTTTTTTTCTTAGGGTTCCGTACCCAAAGGGTAAAAAGGAGCCCTATTACTCCCGCTCCGCTGTCCGTCCGTCCGTCCGTCCGTCCGTCTGCCACCAGGCTGTATCTCATGATCTGTGATAGTTAGACAGTTGAAATTTTCACAGATAATGTATTTATGTTGTTGTACAAATACTAAATAACAGAATAAAATAAATATTTAACGGGGCTCCCATACAACAGACATGATTTTTTTTGCCGTTTTTATAGATAATGGTACGGAACCCTTCGTGCGCGAATCCGACTCGCGCTGGCCGGTTTTTTTTTGTATTGGCACCGCCACTTTGGTTTTTATTTATATTCATATTATTGATGTAATTTGTTATAATTTTATTTTGCTTTTGTGTGATGTGCTATTTCTTTTATGTGCACATATCATCTATACAGTGTATAAAAAGTGGTGAAACTGAACATACCTGAGAAGCAGTATCGGTATCTGGGCTGGCGATGGCGGGGGCAGGTCGTGGAGTAGGAAGGGCACGCGCGGGATGCGGCCCGTTCAGTGCCTCCAGAAGTGATACTGGCTCGTAGCCTGCTGGGATGTTCTCTGTGCTGCCCTGTATGAACATTATATTACTATTCACATCTGTTTCACTAAAAAATCCATAGATTTCAAAAATAATTTGGAATGTTTATTTATTATCTCTAAGCATAAGGTTCAAAGTTGATTGGGAAAATTTGACAGTTTCGGGTAGCTTGTTGTGCTGGCGTCTATACATCAGATCTACCCACATTGGATGGCATAACAATAGGAACATATGCCGACGACATTGCCTATTTATCAGTTGATGACAAACCAGAAGTGGCCAGCAATAGACTCCAAAAACAGCTAGACGAAACTAATAAATGGTTCTGCAAGTGGCGGATACGTGCCCGTGCATCCAAGTCTAACCACATCACCTTCGCGCTAAGGCACGGAAACACCCCTCCTGTCAGGATTGTTCCTGATACATTACCACACACAGATTGTGTGGGTTCCACCTAGACAGGCGCCTGACATGGAAGCATCACATTAAAAATAAAAGGGACGAGATAACCCTTGGCTCATGGGAAGAAACTCTATGCTCTATGTAGAAAACAAACTCATTATCTACAAATCGGTCCTTAAGCGATTTTATGAACCTACGAGATTCAATTGTGGGGCGTTGCAAGCAAAACCAACATACTTTGCCTAAAAAGATTTCAAAATGGTATCCTAAGATCCATAGTTAACACCTTGGTTTGCTAGGAACGACGAAATGCCACTTGGGATAACAATGGGATAACTTGGGAAATGAACTTTATTCCAATACTAATAGGGTTTATTTTGTATTAGCGCATATTGTGTGCACCTGCTTTTCTGTTATGGTTAATACGCCAAGTGAGATTCCAAAAGTTTACTTACATCACTGGCCGCAGCAGGAAGAGCGGGTGCGTTATCAGCTCTCCGCTGCAAGGCTCGTATTTGCAGCAACGCGCGGAAGGGCGCGCGACATATGGGGCAGTTGTTGGCTTGGTAGCGCAGCGAGTCGGCGCACGAGTTGCACAGGCAAAGATGGCGGCACGGAAGGATCAGCGTGTCCCGTACGTCGCACATGCAGATCACGCATTCTGAGCCACCGTCTTCGGTTTCCTCGTCTGAACTCGGCTGTTTGTGAAGGAGATAGAAGTAATTTTAATTTGGAAAATATGTAAATGGATTTGGGAGACTCCTATTGAACAAGTACGAACTTCTACCGAGATTTGGCTATTAATTTTGATTTCGGACAAGTAAATAAAAATAATTAAGGATTTGTCCCATACGTTTTAAAAACACGGTATTACGCGGTATCTCCGAAGGGTGAGGGAGAGATGTTTAGTACCCCCACATTTCGTTTTAGTTATGTTAGTTTTAGTTAAGGACATGTTGTATAACACTTGTATTAGTTGTACTATAATATTCCACCTAACATAGTACGGCAGCTACTTACCTTGGTGTCGAGGTTCTTGTTCTCAATACCGTATATCTCCTGCAGCAGGTAGCACAGGCCGTCCACGAACAGCTTCTGTTTGAGCGCCTTCAGCACGTAAGTGCCGTCCGAGTGCTTCTCCACCACCGCTATCGTCGTGTGAGACTGCCTTATTTCAGCTAAAAAAAAAAATGTTGCAATGTTCAAAGAGGTGATAATTTTGAAATGCGTAGGTACGTGTATTACTAGATGTATGAACGTAAATGAGTATTTAAGGACTGTAGCAGGTGGCGATCTGTAGTTTCTGCTTATCTTTTATGGGGGATAGGCGTGAGTTTATGTATGTTATTTTGAAATGGTACCTTTTGATTCGCGCCCAAGGTAAGACACGGATGTGAATAATAGGTTAATAAGAGAGAATTGTGCATTCAAAACGTCTCGGCTCGTGACGACCGTGATTTAAGTGGCGGAGTGAGACGTCCGACATTTATTTCGAGCCACTCATGTAATATCTTCTAACACCTCATGCAAGTAGATACCTAGAACTTGTGCTAGTACTGTTGTTGTAGGCCAGCCACAACCTAGTCTTAACTTCTGATTCTTTATTTTTTCAAAATCAGGGGTGTGATATCATAAACGTAACTTAATAGATAGAGTAGGTATTATTTATTATACACAAGAAATATACAGTTTAGGACCTACAATAACATGCAGTCTACCTACATAGTACGACGAAGTACCGCTGTATGTACAGCCACCATTATCGCGTCATCTTGACGTTACTTGGCGGTGGATCCATTATTTAATACTACAGATCGTCGGGGATAGTGCAAATCCGCGTATCTACCATACGTAAAGACCGCGTATCTGCAATAGATCCAGTTTTACAGGGGAAGGTTAAAACTTAATAACTTTATTAATTCAATGAATTTTAAGCTCATTTTTACATATAAAGTAATTCTTAATGTGTTCTATCTCTTGTTAGAAAAATATATCAATTTATGTAAATAATTAAGGCCCTACGACACTTACGCGGATTTGCTTTGACCATAAACTTATAACATTGGAACTTAAGAGGAAGGTACGCGGTTTTGAAATTAAACAAATATTATCATTTTAACAACAATATTATTTAATGTTGAAAATAAAACTATACAAAATTAATGTAGAATCTGTGCCTCTTACAAAAGTTAGATATTAGGTTGTCTCATAAATTATTGCCAGTTAAAAACAAATTATTATTAATATTTTTTTATTAATAAAAAACAAAATACTATATAATTTAATCAATTATATAGTCTCCCTCATTATCTACAACAGTCAGCCATCTACTGGGCAAAATTTGAATACCCTTCTCCCAAAATGAGGCAGGCTGGGACTCGAAAAAATGTTGAAGTTCCATTTTAATACTTCCAGAATTTTCGATTTTTTTTCCTAGTAAATGAAATTTAAGAGCTCGAAATAAATGAAAGTCTGAAAGCGCAAGATCCGGGCTATACGGTGGATGTGGAACAGTCAGCCATCCTAGCTCCTCCAGCTGTTTATGTGTTAACTTGGCGCAATGAGGTCGTGCGTTGTCATGCAAAAGTTGGACTCCAAGTCGGTTTGGCCGCTTAATTTTTAACATCTCTGCTAGTTTGCGAAGCTGCTGCGTATACAGATTGGCGTTAATAGTCTGATGAGATTCGAGGAGTTCCCAGAAAATCATTTCTTGCTAATCCCAGAAAACAGACAACATAATCTTACGACCGTGTTCATTAAGTTTAAGCTGGGCTGGTGGGTTTTCCCCGCGAGGAATCCAATAGGCATGACGCGTGTTAGTTTCATAATGTATCCAGCTCTCGTCACATGTAATAATGTCCTTGAAAATGTCTCGTATGTGCGGCCGAAGTAACAAAAACAAACAAACTTTGACAAATGGCCACACGAACGGCCCGGTCATGGTCCGTTAACGCATGAGGTGTCCAACGTGACATCACTTTGCGATATCCATTTAAGATAACGATCTATAGTCGCGTGGGATTGTCCAAGCGCCTTCTCTAAATCGCGCGCATAGTCTGGATGTAGCTCAAGTTCGTGACGCAAAGCATCTTCATCGAAGCTGGTGGGTTGGCCTGGGCGAGGTTGATCTTCGCAGCTTATATCACCGGTGTCAAAACGCTTGTACCAGAAACGAACAGTCTGATCGCTAGTAGTACCCGGTCCAAATGCAGTGTTAATCTTTTTAGCCGTTTCTGTTGAAGAGACTTTAAGTCGATGCTCATATAGCATAATAGCTCGCAGTTGACGCTGATCCATTTTCACTAAAGACTAATTATTGCTTTTTTTTTTTAATGGCATCTCGCAGTTCAACCCATGAGGTTGTCGACTGCTTAACCGGGCTTGCCTGTGGATGCCTCAATAAATTAAGGCCTCCAGCCAGGGCTTAAAAAACTTAAAAAGTAAGCGACTACACGCTAAGGGCACCTCCTGTGGGGTACGGACCTCGGCTTAGGGCGTCGCTGGGAGAGGGCAGCAAGGGACAGGCTGGATCGGAATGATTTAGGGGCGAATTTGGAACTACAGGCTCAGCGGCGCGGGCTGGCTCGAGAAAGGGTCGGGGCGGACATGGTATGAGGGGTCGCGACGGGCCTCGACGGCGAGGATGGAAGGACGGCTGTCAGGACTTGTATTTTTTGAGAGTGCTGGTGGCTTTACTGCTCTCCTGTAGGAGGGTCGTAGCGTCGTCGGGGATAGTGAGAGTATGCCTTGGACGGCGAATCCTACTTATGCGAGAGGGAGTGTATCGGGCGGCCGCCGCAATCAGGGGATTGGGGTGCTTTATAGCAGTATCAAAAACGCGCGGGAAAGGCGTCTCATGAACTGCTGGATGGTGGGTATTCTGAGATCTAAGTGTAGACTCTCATTGCGGACATAGAAGGGGGCTCCCGTGACATTTCTGAGGAAACGGTTCTGGAGGGTCTGCATTCTATGCAGGTGGTGAGGCTTAGCGTGTGCGAAGACTACGCAAGCATAGGTCATGATGGGGCGGATGACCGCGGTGTAGAGGCGCAATTTGCACTTGAGTGACAATTTGCTGCGGGCGGTCAGTAAGAAGTGGAGCTTACTGAGAGCGAAAGAGGCGCGAATGAGCCGTCTTTATGTGCTCTCTGAAAGTGAGGTGGTGGTCGAGGATAACACCTAAGTATTTGGCTGGTTCCCCCAGGGGATCGGCTTGCCATACATAGTAATCGGACTGGACTAATTATTGCGTTGCGTCCGCGCCTATTTATCCCTCACCTATAACCCTCACCATAAAAGATACTCATCCTTACTAGAAACATCTAGAACTTTCTTGAATTCGCTTCGAGACAACCTAATATTTAAGGGATTTATAATAACGGGGTAACATACACTTGCACAATTTAAATAATTTAATGTATTTTGAAAAAAAAAATAGATATTAAGAAGTTAGAATGGTAAAAAGAACTAAACTTGTCTTCAATACCGATTTTAATTTAAAATATACGAAACAAACATTACATTTACACTTACCTGATGTTGGCACTGATAATTTTTAAGTAAATACACAGTTTTATTGCAAAATTAAATCACCAGATCACTTACGCGGTGTTGACACTTGCTCGCGAAAGATACGCAGTATTGTTACTGGGCGATTCCTGGCTTCCGATTGGTCGAAATGAACTCGTGTCAAGGCGGTGGCAGCCTATCAAGATTTTGCGGGATTTGCCCGCGAAAACTTTAATTGGCTACATTTGTCAGATACGCGGAATTGTCCAATGCTAGTTACGCGGATTTGCACTATCCCCGACGAGATGTTGAATGTGGTGCATCAAAATGGTAAACAATTGGATAACTACACGTTGACGACGTTGACCGTACCTACACTGTAATTTAATTGTAATCGGAAACAGACGCCCGCGTGACTGCGATTGAAATCTCATTTTAACACAGTAACATAATCAATTGTTTAAAGTAAAGGTGTGCAACTGATGAAAAACTGAAAACTATTTGAATAAAATATATAATAGGTGCACTTTTGTTGCCATACGAATCTGCGGTTTTACTTTTGCAATGTTTCATGCTAATCTTTAGTCAATCGATTATGATGAAGAAATTGTACAAAGCTTTTTTTACAAAAAAAACAACTACAAAGTGAAAAATAATTTCCGAAGTCGGAGTCGTTGGTTCCGCATTTTCGTTTTTTGACACCGACTTCCGAAATAAAAGTTAAGTGAAGATTTTTTTTTAAATGTGGCCTATATTAAAAAGTCGTTCAATTAATTCTGCTTGTTATTCTGATCAGATTATTGTCAGGTTTTGCGCATTTAACGTTACACGTTGTATATGACGGAGTTATGCCCAAACGTATACATTAAAAAGCATACATTATATACATATAGGGTGACTGGTAGTTAGTGATCGATACTTAAACACATGATTCTACTCATGACAACAAACAACTTTTACTATGGGACAAAACCTGAAATCGCGAAAAAAAAAATCAGCTGTTCCCTACATTTTGACGACTCGTATGAACATAAATGTAGGGAACAGCTGATTTTTTTTTTCGCGATTTCAGGTTTGGTCCCATAGTAAAAGTTGTTTGCTGTCATGAGTAGAATCATGTGTTTAAGTATCAATCACTAATTACCAGTCACCCTATATACAACGTGTAACGTTAAATGCGCAAAACCCCAGACACCCCAACTGATTTTTAATTCAATTGACCTATTTCAAAGAAAAAAAACCCATTAAAAAAATTGTAAAGGTTTCATGTGCTGTTTTAGTTTTACTGGCCATTCTGATCGTTTCTTGCGTCTGCGACGACGCTTTACCGAGGGAGGAGTCGTCACCGGGCCGCTACGCCGCGCTGACATTGGCTTGCTTGACCTATTAATAAATAGACACGGCAACGTTTTTAATTAAGATTTTTTGAAAAATGTGACCTATATTAAAAAGTGGTTCAATTAATTCTGCTCGTTATTCTGATCAAACTATTTTCAGGTTTTGCGCATTTTTGTATACAGGGTGAAATTGAAAACATGCGACAAATCGAAATGGGAGATTGTACTCATCATTATGAACAACTTTTACCATGGGACCTTTTAAATTGCGAGGAAAAAAAATCTGCTGTTCCCTACATTTTGACGAGTTATGAGAACATAAATGTTCCCTACATTTATGTTCTCATAACTCGTCAAAATGTAGGGAACAGCTGATTTTTTTTTTCGCGATTTCAGGTTTTATCTCGTAGTAAAAGTTGTTCACAATGATGAGTACAATCTCTCATTTCGATTTGTCGCATGTTTTCAATTTCAACCTGTATAAACATCCGAATTGAGAACCTCCTCCTTTTTTGAAGTCGGTTAATAAAATGTAACTGCACACTTTTTTTTTAAGCGACGAATTTACTAAAGAGAAAGGAAATGATGAAGAGAGTGACTAGATGCCTACCTTCCTGCCCCTCGTCCACGACGCAGTATATAGCGATGGGTATGATCTCCCTGTCCGCGTTATACACCAGATCCTCCTCAGGGTGCTTAGAGGGGTCGAACACATGTGAAATCTGACAGAACTGCTGATTCGCGCCCTTCTTGTAATGGTACGTCTGGGAGTTCATTGCAGGGTCGCGCGGGTAGTAACTGTGGTGGAAAATGCAAGAAATACTCATCAAGTAAACATTAAGTTTTCCTTCTAATGGACTTTATTTATTTATTAAAGTTTTATATACAAGTAAAAACATCACAAAGGTAGACTTTATTCCACTGTTTGATTATTGTAGCTATCATTAAAATAGCTTTAGATGTTTTAAGGATGTTATGATTTCACTTGTGTTGTTGTTAAACTGGATTAAAGGTTATGAACTTATGAATCATCCGATGGTTACAAAGATAAGTGAATTGTTTTCCTGTCATGTTTAAAAATTACAATATATTTCAATGACAATAAAGTGTTATGCACACAAGGTTACATCACCATTGATTAACCCATTGAAGGACACTGAACGAGACACAATAGAACATTATTGTTGTTAAGTCCAGGGGCATTTAGTGTCCTGCAAGGTGTTAAAGTCAAGCCAAGACAACCATAATGACAGTTACTATAGCTCAATTGTAGCAAAACAAAATAATAAATAGAAATGGTACTTACACAACGCCAGTGGGAGTGACTTCTTCAGTACAAAAGTAGAAAACAGTGATAGCACATCTTGCGTCACAATCAAATGTGAACTCAATATTGTAATATGTCCCTTTGCCATTATTGTCCACAGACTTCATCATGCCATCTACAATCTGGTTTTCTGCCAACTTGCCCACGGGCTCAGGACAGCGTACAAAACGTAAAGACTCCTTACGTATATTTACTAGACTTTTTAATGTTTTAGTAGGCTCATTAGACTGTGGCGGGGGGTACGGGAACTGAGGACATGTCAATTGTTATTAATTTAATTGTGATAAATCAGGTAATGACAGAATAATACATAGATTTATTCCTATAAGCTTAATCATGAAGTAATTCAATTCAACTTTCCTTTTAAGTTTCAGAATCAGATAAATAAATATTTTTGATGAATATGTTCTTTCTAGACACACGGTAGTGTGTCAAGCAAAGTTCAAGCTAACAGAACTGTCGAGCAGCACCGTGTGTAATATTACATGAACCATTTGGAGCCACTTTTGACTCCCTCATAGCTCAGACACTATTTCACATAAACATGTCAAATTTGGCTCATATATTGAGACTTGCGAGATACAATATGCTCCCAATTTCATAAACCTACCTCAAACAGTTATTTATATATTAACATTCCAAAATCGTCATTTTTATCACTGACTTTCCTATAGATCAAAACTCTAACCCAGTTCCAGATCACCTAGAAAGTTCAAATTTGGCCTCCAGATAGGTAGTTGGGTGAATACAAAGGAACAAATCAGAAACTTTTTATAACTTAGGATAATATATTGAAGCCTGAGGTCTGACTTGGCTAGTTTTCATATACAAATTATCCTTCCTTCCTTTATTACCTTCGCAAGTTCTAAAGCTGTAAGTTCTCATTTTATTCTTCCAAAAATTTGGCTTGCTGGTAGAAACTAGCCATTGAACATAGGGCTTTTCCATGACTGTTTTAGTAGGTACTTAATAATAATTTGTATATGAGAACTAGCCAAGTCAGACCTTAGGCTTCAATATATTATCGTAAGTTATAAGAAGAAATGATATTTTAAGTTGTTATAACATATTGTATGTTGTTATAAATAAATTTCAGGACTGACCATTGAACTTGGCACCCATTTAGATCTCTTCTTTTGTCGTTGAAGTCTACAACCAAGGCATATATCATAATAATATTGAACTTGGCTCTCATTTCACATTTATGTTTTTGATGGGATAGTTAGATGAGCTTAGTGGACTTACATTCTTATTTATCTCAAAAGTACCCAGGGTGCATTGTGTCACTGACATTCTAAGTACCAGTATGTTTAGGATATTGTAAAAAGTTTAAAAATATCTTATGTTGTTTCCTTTCCTTTTGTTCACACATTTAGCACTTTAATCATTTCAAAATATTATAAAACATTGATGGCTTGAATAAATTAATTTAGTTCAATATAATTATACTTACAGGTGTGGGTCTGCTACCAAGGAAATTCAAGTCTGCATTTTCTCCAAATAAATATGCTTCCGGCTGAGGGGTGTCAAATCTCTCACCACCCATGATGAAGTGGCTCCCGAAGTAATTACCTGCATCATCAGTTTCTAAATGTTCCTTATAGCATTAACTTACTTAGAAATTAGAATGTGAAAATGTATGTATTCATTAAACTGTCTGTATCAAGATCTTTGACAACTGATTTAAATAATTATTTGCAGTGTACTTAATTTATAATACGACTCAAGATTATTCATTTATGAATTC
Source organism: Eremobia ochroleuca (assembly GCA_949629135.1). NCBI lineage: Eukaryota > Metazoa > Arthropoda > Insecta > Lepidoptera > Noctuidae > Eremobia > Eremobia ochroleuca. Next base: position 2,471,511 of record OX451396.1, on the reverse strand, counting down.
ATCTGCACGACAAAATTGGACAGATTCTCACTGTCAGTCATAGTAAGTTAAACTAATTAGAATATCCACGTATTTGCATTGCTCAAGTTATCTAAATAAACTACATAGTAAAAATAAACAGAATGACAGTGGATCAGACTTAATGAATATGACACCACAATAAATAGGTAGTCGAATTAGAGAAGGCCCATTTACCTGATCTAGGCGGATATTTATAAGCATGATTGGACACTACATCGGCTTCTTCAACACCAGCGTTTTGCCTACTTGTTAAAGCACCCATTTTGAACTATCACTTATTATAATACTCTCATTAGATGATTAATTTTACGCAAAAATACGTCTGTTTTGTTCTAATACAGCTGACATTTTTCATCAAAGTTTTGACAGTATAAAAATCGTCTAGAAACTACCGGAAATGGGATATAGCACCAAAATTATCCTTCAAGTTTAGAAACACTTGTAACTAGGATAAGGCTCGTTGTACACGGCACGCGAGCAAAGGTTATTGGGTTTTTTCTTAATGAATTTCTCAGTAGCATCTCGGAGGCTAGATTTGTGCCCGGTCAATTGGGTACTTTATTACGTGGGACTTAAACATAATAGCGATTACCGGCGATATACTTAAGTCTTGAATGAGATTCTTTAATATAGCCCTTATTCTTAGATAGGCAATTTCTCTCACACTTGAGTAGGCGATTAATAATAATAATAATAAAATCGTTTATTTATATAAAGGGGATAACATTTACACTTTAATACCTTAACAATTACGATAGCGCACAGTTGCTAATTTGCCTGAACTAGGTTGAACCTGTGCTTCAGGCTAGAAAATGCATGAATACTTAATGTAATAAATTAACACTGAGTTTAACGTAAAAACTAAATTAAAACTTAGATAAATAAAAGTAAAATAGTATGTTAGCAGTTTTATTTGCAGACAATAACTAGGTCTTCTGTCTGTGCATAGTCGAGGGTTAGTAAATACATAAGTATAATTTTTTTACAGTTATAGTAATTTAGTTTATAGATACATAGTTTTCTATTTAATCTATTGTACAGGAATGGGCCTAGGAAAGTTAAAAATCTGATGAAATGATGAGTGACCTCAGCGTATGCTCAAGTTGACCACCTATTTTAATAATAAGTGCAAAAAAAATTATAGCAAGGAACTAATTTAAACAAGCTAAAAGAAAATCTCTATCAAAAGCAAGAATCATAATTTAGACACTTTTCGAAGGGGTTTGTTTAAGGTGATAATTTCTAATTATTTTTTTGAACTCGCCACACCAAGAAAAACAGAGTCTACGTCAACGTCAAACCAACTTCCGTCTGTCTTTTCGTGGAAGTGGTGTCACTTTGTGAAGGTGCTGATTATTTTTTAATATAAAATCTAATGTAATCTTGAAAAGTGATGAATATTATTCTGTGAATTTACAAAGACGTGTAGTGTAAGACTTATTAAGTTTAATTTTTGATTTATTTCAGATCACAATGGGGCGCCGGCCAGCGAGATGGTAAATAATTTACAACCTCAAAAGTTGTGTTATGATCATTATTTGGACAAAGTTTTAACGAGTGAAATGTGTTTTTCAGTTATCGGTATTGTAAAAACAAACCGTACCCTAAGTCACGGTTCTGTCGTGGTGTCCCCGACCCTAAGATCCGTATTTTCGACTTGGGTAAGAAGAAGGCGACTGTGGACGACTTCCCGCTATGCGTGCACCTGGTGTCCGACGAGTACGAGCAGCTGAGCTCTGAAGCTCTGGAAGCAGGCCGTATTTGCTGCAACAAGTACCTCGTCAAGAACTGCGGCAAGGATCAGTTCCACATCCGCATGAGGCTGCATCCATTCCATGTTATCCGCATCAACAAAATGTTATCGTGCGCTGGAGCTGATAGGTAAGCGTCCTTTATATTACTTAGATATTCCTCTAGCCAAAGTTTTAAAAACTTTAAACTTTCTAAAATTGCATGCTGCAAAATTGCTTGCTGAATTAATGTAATGCGGTTTTACTATGCCAGATAGATTAAATACAGCACTGTTAATCTACTTCCAGTGTTGCGCACTATAAGAATTTAGTTATTCTATTATCCACATGTGGAAATAACACATAGGCTTGGTCTGTTGTCTTGTAAATAATAACCTAATAATATTGTACACTGAAGTCAGAAAACTGTTTATAAATGCTACAGAAGTACTTTTGTAATAAAAAGTAGAAGTATCATAAAAATTAAAAACTGAAAATATAATATCATGATTATAATATGACAGAAAGGGACAATAACAAGGCATTTAATTGGCATGATGGTGTCATGATAAAGTTAGGTTACAATAAAATGCATATTTTAGGAACTTTTTCAAGTTTTCTATAAATACTGCTCAATGTTGTATGTCATTTTGAATAGAAAACTGGCCAGTTAAGTCTTACCCTGATAATGGCAAAACTGTAGTCCTACTTTAGAAACTTTTTTCAGTTATGAACATTAAAATGATTTTCAGTAAGTGTGCTGGTTTTCAGCCAATTAGACTAATCATTGCAGTCCACAGTGAACTTAAAATAGGGTGATTTGGTACAATACTGCCGTTGAATCATGGCAGGTTTGAACATAGGCTCTCCCAACTTTTGTGCTTGTACACTCACTCACACTTGTCATGTCACCATTTCGTTCCTCACGCAATCTCCAGCCTTTTCCCCAATTATGTTCAGGTCAGCTTCCAGTCTAACTGGATACAGCTTAATACCAGTATTTTACATGGAGCAACTGCCTATCTGACCGCCACAACCCAGTTACTGGTATCATGATACCACTTGGTAAGATTGGGTTGTCAGGCATTTTGGGCTTCCGACTACCTGTAAAGAATGTCAAAGATACAGCTATTCATCGAATTTATTGAATACAGGAGAATATAGTTGTCATGATTCAGCCCTTCATCTTTTACTGTGATTCATAAGGCGAGTCTCTAGTTTGGTGTTATAAGCATTAAATTGTTATCAGAAAAAAGGGAGATATTTTTATTTTAAACACAGAATTTGATAACCTGTGTTAAAATTTAACTGTCATCAGTAAACAGTGATAAACAAAATGTTTCAAGGGCTTAGTCACAAAACATCTCTTTTGCAAAATGTCTACTGGTCGTAAAATGTCTCTTACGCAGAATGTCGCTTTCACAGAACAACTCTTTCTCAAAAGGTGGCTTTCTCACAATGCCTTAATCACAAAATGTCGCATTAGTAACTTAATATAATTTTAATATAATGAACATTATGTGAAGGTACTTTTACCAAATAGTTTCAAACGCGACGAAAGCGACATTATGAGAAAGAGACATTTTGCGAAGCTGTTTCAAGTCATGGTTGCACAATGTTGTGATATTCACACTCAACAGTAATAATGTGCCAATCATGTTATCCTATAGTATTACTCATAAGTCATAAGCAATACTCCTCACGGTGACTTGCAAATAATAAAATGTCCCTTATGATAAAGCAAGATGACTTTATGCTTTTGCTAGATACAATATTTCTTTAACTGTAATTTAAACTGTATTCAGTATTCATTAATTATTGTAGTGACATGTTACTTACACACTAAAACTTATTTAACGAATGAAACACAATGTAACTTTAACAATAATTTGCATGCTTGCTTGCAGGCCTAATACAGTGACTTTTAGGCTATAAGATCTTCCTTGTAAAATGTATTTCTTGCAAATAAATATTATTATTATTTTAATACCCGAAATGGGAGACTGTGTATTCCTGCTATAAATACTACTAGATGAAATAAATTATAACAATGACAAACCTTTCCTCTTCAGGCTCCAGACCGGGATGAGAGGTGCCTTCGGCAAGCCGCAAGGTACCGTAGCGCGTGTGCGCATCGGACAACCCATCATGTCCGTGCGCTCCAGCGACCGTTGGAAGGCTCAGGTCATCGAAGCTCTGCGTCGTGCCAAGTTCAAGTTCCCCGGTCGCCAGAAGGTATGCTATTCTGATATTCCCCCATATACATTTTCTTTTTCAAAAAAGAAAAAATGCATACTGAGAGCCCTATTGTAAGACCTAACTGGTGCACTCAGAGACTTCACTTAAAATTAATCAATCATTAACTTTTATTAACCAGCATATCTTGGTGCAAATGTCAACAAAAATGTTTTTAATCTCACATATTTTTGTTGACTGACTGTGTTCCAATTTATACTTGTCAATTAAAGTTAATGATTGTATAATTTTAACTCTCAGCGCCGCGATTTTCTAGAGAAGCGGGCTATGTGGGCGGCCGGCGGACCACATGGCGCTGAGAGTGTTAAGTAATGACTGAGTACCGAGGTTAAGTCTGACATTAAACACTGTCTTTGTTTCTATTTTTTTTTTGCCAGGTATGGCAAAAGCCTAGAAATAAAGATAGCGTTTGCCCTGCCTTAGGGGAACATTCTTATGTAAAATGAAAACCATAAACATCTTAACTATACAGTTTTTGTTTATATCTTGGGCCGTCAATTTAAAACATACTTAGCACCTACAAGTTCTGATTTGACAATGTATTATTTCAGATCTACGTCTCCAAGAAATGGGGCTTCACCAAGTACGAGCGTGAGGAGTTTGAGAAGCTCCGTGAGGACGGCCGCCTCGCTAACGACGGCTGCAACGTCAAGTACCGCCCTGAGCACGGACCCCTTGACGCCTGGAGAAAGATCCAGAATGAGATCTACGCTGTGTAAATCTTTTTAACACTGTAATATACACCTTTAAAACAACAAAACTGTGTTTACATTCCATTTAATATCTTAAGTCATTATCTAAAGAATGAGTCAATAGGTCTACACGGCATTTTATTCTTCTTTACTGGGGAATTCGAATTCCGTTTTCTTTTTACATTACTTCCAGTAAACAAGGGATTTGTTTTCTTATTCAATTCTCTGTTCAACTTCTGTGCTTCATGGAAATCTAGATGCTCCCCAAATTTTTCCAGGGGAACTTTTTTACCACATTCTGAACAGGTCTCTGTTGGAACATTCTCATCGATTTTTACTAAAAAGTTAGCAATGGAAGATTTAGTTTCATTTCTTGAATTGTTTTTTTGTTCTGGATGCTTCTTCTTCTTTGTTTCCTCATTCTGTTTAGATTGTACGGTATTATTCTTTTCTCTGCGAACCTGTTGCCTCTCCTCTTCTCTCAACTTCAACGCGAGATGGTAATCTGAATGTTCGGCGACCTCATCCATTGGTATTGATTTCCTACATTCAAGGCAGTTAAACGTCTCAACCTGTGGTAGTTCATTCTGAGAAACAACAGGTGCAACTGCATCAATATTTTGTTCTGGTTCTGAAACAGTGTCAGAGCCATCTTCTGTTCTTCTTCTGGAAGTGCTCATTAACTCTCTTATACTAGTAACGCGAGCAACGTCCTGCGGATCGTCTTCGAACAGCGCCACGCTATTGTTTATTTCGTCAACAATTGTTGATCCTGAATAATATGTCTCATTGCTATCCTCCCCAAACGTGACCACATCACACACAGGCGTCGTATTCCGTGTTTTCTGGACATCCAATTCTGAATCTTGTACTTTACTCACACTGGGATCCTTCTTGTTTTGATTCAATATTTTGGCAAAAAATGACTCCTGCTTATCTAAACTAGATTCTATAACCGCGTCGTTTGTTTTATCGTTTTGATCGAGGTTCTGCTTTGACAAAGATTGAGATTCGCTTGTTAGACACACTTGGAAGAACTTCTGCATGATGTAATCTTTGCCATCATTCTTAGCGGTAGTTTTATTATTCACAACAGGCTGTTCACTGTTTGCTTTTTCTTGATTAATACTGTCTTTAGTCTTGTCTGCAACATCTTTAGATGATCCAGCACAAAAATAATCTAATATTTTCTTAGTCTTCTTTACTTCTGTATGATCTTCAAACTTTCCAACACTTATTCCTAGGAATTTTATTGGAGCTTTCAATCTCCTGTTGCCTTCACCTTCTGGAAAAACAAATTATTTTATGTCGTAAACAATAAGGGGTTACGCTTAAACTCGCGCGGGTGCACGCAGCGGAGCGGTTGTCAACGTGGGGTAAGTACTGCGCCCGCCTCATGCAGCGTTAGAACAATTTTGTCCTCGAGAGTGTAAAGTTGTATCGGGTAGACGGCCTTATTGGATTATGTGCTAATTTATTATATGGCAAAAAAAAATGTCGGCGACAAAGTTTACAGATTTCCCCGTGTGACAAGTAGGTCACTAAGTGGATAATAGTTGTACCTTCCGACGCGTGTGACCCGCGACACGTAGCGGCACTCAACTGATTTGGAGAAACAAGTCCGCTCCGGGCGCCCGCCGCCCACAGCGTGTTTGAAAACACGCCTCACGCGCCCGCACCATTTAGCGCTGCTCACATACAGACACGCGAGCGTGCATCCGCGAGTTTTAGGGTACGCCCTAATCAGAACTTTGTACAGTCACCGGCACGTAACTTGGCAAAGTTTTGGCATAGTGGGGGTAAGTTCGCGCATCGTGCACTTGGTGGAACAAAAAAGTGGTCACTTTTATTACTTGTCATTATTCTATGGTTATTGCCATCATTTATTTTTAATGATGTCTGTTTAGAAGAAAGTTAATGAAAGGAGAGGAATTCGTGAGTTTTATTAGATTTTATAAATAAAATATACGTATTAAAAATAAAAAAAAAGAATATTAAAAATTATGTGTTCTCGTCGTCACTATCAGTTAATAAAACTGATACCCCTGGCATCAAATTAAAAGAACCACCTGAGCAGGCGGAAGGAGTTGGCTCCTCATCCTCGACAAAACTATCTTCACTCTCGTCACTTGAGGAGTCGCTGTCATCACCGGCGTAAATGATAAAACGTTCAGTGACGGTGTCGACTATATGTCGCTTTTGATGTAGTCAGCCTCAATTTTTTTTACTTTCCCACATAATTTAGACCATTCGTCGGCGCCCATTACAGATACTTTCTCCTTAACTAACTCCATTACACTGGTCACATTCGACGTAATATTTTTGCTGGCTACATAACCTTTGATTGCTGCCTATGCCATTTCTATAGGATTTAAGTCCGGATGGTAGGGCGGCAATCGCAGAACACTATGATTGTGATCTGCAAGTATTTGGGTCAGTACTGTATTTTTTGTATTGTTGTTTGTACAATTTAATCAATTTGTATAACTGAGGTTTGAGCATACTTTCCTAATATACTATGTCCTTTTCCGCCAACAACCTCCGCATGTCCGCTTTCTTGGCATTCGAGGTAGGTGCAAGATCGTACTGCGTGTTATGGTACGCTGCGTTGTCTATTACTAACACCGCATTTGGCGACAGATTCGGTATTAGTTGGCTGCGAACCTACTTGGTGTAATTATTGTAATTCATGTTGTCATGAAAGTTCCCCGATTTTGTTCCAGCTTTAAATAAGAGCAGCACATTGGGAACAAATCCAGCTTCGGATCCAGCATGCACTATCACAATACGTTGCCCTTCCGAAAAAGGTTTTTAAGCCCCTTTAATGATCCATCTTTATTTGTAATGTGGTAATTGTGGATACAGGCTCTTACCACCAAAACTGTCGATCGACTTTGCTTTATTCCTCTTTTTTCCCGGTGTCCTAAAGACAGTGCGGAATTCAGAATTTCTACCTTCCTTGACTATACGTCTAACTGTTCTTTCTGACGTTTTAGTAGCTTCTGCAGTCCGTTTTACCGTCTCTTTTTCAGTTTGAGCTTCTTTCTCCATGAAACAGTACACATCGTATACCATTTTTCTGGCATGTCTGCATAAAACGGTATTTGGTCCTGGCATTGTAATCAACGTAACTAAAACTAAATTTAAAACAACAACTCGTAACAAAAACTATTTTTAAAACAATAACAACAAAGTGTACAACTTTCGTGCATGCAAGAGTAATCGGGAGCGAACGGAATGTAGACGTGGTGCGGGAGGCAGGGGTGGACTGCCGCACCAATCGCGCGCTCGGATCGGCGCTACCTCATGAGGGGCGCGGTAAACGCGGGTAAGCGGAACCCGCGTCCCGCTTGACCACCAGAGACCTAAAAAACGACTTGTGCGCATCCAACGATTCTTGCCAAGTTCGGTGCCGGGGACTGTAATCAACATAGATCTATCCACAGACATGAAATCTGCAAAGCATACCTTTTTCTTTGACTCCTTCAGAACTTTCTAAGAGAAGTTCTAAAGCTTTGCTTGAAAATAATTCGGCGCATAGCTCGTCATCAGCCACAAAATTATAAGAACGAGAGCTGCTGCTATCTCGACCATTAGGAAGCTGCGTGGAGTAACTAAGGACCATTTGTTTTGGTGTTCTGTTATTTTCTAACGCGTCCTGATCTAGTCTGTCGTCTATTTCGTCGCCGAGGTCTTTGAGCCACTTCCGAACACTCTCCAAGTCAAGGAGAGCAGCCTTTCCTCGGAATTGTTTGCAGCATCCAATACTCTTAGGGTTAAATCTTGCTTGTACTGGTTCCAAGTCTATACCTCGTGAGATATTATATAGCCATGTTCTGTAAAATTAAACAGCACATTTTATAGAAAGAAAGGAATAAGTCGTCCATAAGAATATAACTTCATTCAGCATACCTACCCATTTTTTTCATCAAATCTTGCTTGTAGGTCTTTTTCAGTGAACTTCTGAAGCTCACCCATTTTTTGGATTTTCAACATTTCACAAACAGTAGACCCAAACTTTCCTCCAAGGTGTTTTACTTTTTTCAATGGCAATGTGCTGAAAGTCAGAGATGTAGAGTAAATGATTGATTTCATTTATTGCGTGATGCTGAAGTCACGCAACTAGTCTGCACCTGGCACCCTCGCCCTCGGTATCTTTGGCGCAACTTTTATGAACACCAGGAAACTCACCTGTACAGTATATCAATACAATGTTTTGGTAGAACTGTCTGCTTGTTAGGTTTGTTCATACCACACACCAGTTTAGCTAATATTTTGTTGTGAGCTATGCCAGCTGAACATCTGTAACCTGGAACCAGCAACAACACCCGAGCTTGATTAAGTCAAAGAACCACTTCTATTAGGTGAATTTTATCATTTTTGTCTAGGTAACCTTACCAGTTTCTTCATAAACAGCAGCCCTAATCTCACTGACTATGACGGCACCTATAAGCAACCACTTGGCATGTTCATAGTCAAACTCAATATTCTCAACGCCGCATGTGTGTACATCTGCAAGGAACTCCTCCACGCAGTCGTAACCCAGAGCAAAGGTGTTGGGCATCATATCTGTGTGAACTGTGTTCACATTGAGGGTCTTTAGTCTCTCTTGCACCTGGAATACAGAATTTGTGCAATTTTTAAAACACTGCATAGTATGGTTTAATCATGAAACATGTTTCTACTTGTTTTACTATATAGCAAGAATGTTGTCATAGATATAGTAAGGAAACCAAGGTATTATATGACCCATTCTAGGGAAATATTAAAATTTACATATATTGGGTTACTAACAGGAGCAGTGATGTCCAGATAAGCTTCATCAATTGAAGCTCTCTCCAAGAGTGGTGTGAACTTCTGTAACACTCTTGCTACTTCTTTACCAGCTTCTCTATACCTGAAATAGAAATATTATGAGAAAATTACCATACATCTCACCTATTAATAAAATGAACCAAACAGCAAAGTAAATGGGTGACAACATTAAGACCTAATGGCATTACAACTATTTCTTGGCTCTGAAGTTTTTAAGTAGTTAGCTGAAAATACTGTGTATTAGTGCAAGTTTATATACATCTACGAAAGAAACAATAAGACTACTGCCGGTCAATTCTGGAAAAATCTGACTGTGATAACTAAGGTGAAGTGAGCATAGATTGAGCTGTGAGTCATACTGATGCTAGGGATTGACACTATTGAAGACTCACTTCACCCAAGTTTTCACGGTGAGGTGGTTACAGGATCGCACAGCAGGACTTAGATTATTGATTGAACAATTTACTTACTTGGAAATATCCGCTTTGCCCCTAAGGCATGGTACAGCTGGTAGCTCTATATCAGGGCACTTCTCCTTGGCCTCATCTCCTCGCATGTGACGGCCAACGCCTTGAGCTCTAGCGACGTAGTTCACGGCTATGATCCTGACAAATTGGCAATAGCAAAACCGTATTCAAATACAAGGTATGCAATAGTTACTACATGGAAATTGTTATACCTATATTTTTGTACATATACTTACCCTCCGCCCTTCCAAGGATTGTATTGTACTACGGCAATAGGTTTTCCTCTTAATTCTGGGTTAATTTTCTCTTCCACTTGGCAATAAAAACAGTCCATGTCTATGAGCACTACAACACGATTATCTTGATCCATTTTGACTTTACCTTATGGCATCTTATAGAAATGTGTTTATTTAATTCATTAGGGGTACTTATTACATAGCTCCCCGAATATCTTCAATCATTTTTGTTACTATAAATAAATCCGAGTCTGTACGCGCCAAAGCACTGCATGCATAGCAGATTGTTGACATTTATTTACAATGCGTCCACCCACTGCTCTTTCTGTTTGACAGTAATATGTCTGTGAGCATGACAGCTAACAAGTCATCTGTCATATAGTCACAGGCACAGACGCATGAAGACTATCAGTGTTGCCAACTTAGTGGATTTTCCACTAAAACTGGTGGTTTAAGTCCCCTATTTAGTGGCGAAATGTTAGTTTTAGTGGCTAGTGGATTTTCCTAGTGGTTTAGTAAAATTCAATTTTAATTACAAAAAATGAGACCAGTCAGCCACTTAAACGTTTCCATATATTTTCTTTAATTCTTTGTTCTTCGTGCTTTTTGTCAAGGATATTTGCTTTTATTGTGTAGGCAATACTGATCCACTAGAACGATGCTGTTTATTTATACGCAGGGATTCCCCGTACAATATTTTTCAGTCAACTCGTTCTTAAAACTACGAAGTGCAGTTCAATCTGCTCAAAGTGTTCTGTGCTATCGCATCGCATTTTATTCGTTCGTAATTATGCCGAAACCACAATATACGCAAAAATTTCGGGATTCTTGGCTTCAAGACCCGCATTTCAAAGATTGGCTACAAGTTATTGAAAGTACTGCGGGTCAAGTAGCGAAATGTAAGTTTTGTGGTACAACTTTAAGGAGTCCCTATGGAGATTTGAAGTCTCACGGAATGTCAAAAAAGCATCTACAAAACAAAAAGGTAAACGACTACTATATAATTATTATTAAGTACTCATTCATTGGTCAAATGCGTAACTAAACAAATTGTGAAACGACTACGCCGACTATAATTTGTGAACGATTCGGATCGGATCGGATGAATTGCTAAACAGATGTAATGCTTTGTCTGTTTTAATTTTCTATCGTTGCCGAGTTACATCTTTGGATAATTAAATTGTTTCAGGTTATAATTACGCAGCCTAAGATTCCGTTTAAGCCAGAGCCCATTGGAAGCAAACAAAAAGAAGAAGCTAGGCTTGCTCTATTCACAGCCATGCACACTAGCATACGTGTAGTTGATCATTTAGGAGAGGTAATTAATCACAGTCATGAAAAAAGTATTGAAAAAGTTCAACTGCACCGAACTAAATGCACCTCAGTTATAAAAAATGTGTTAGCATTGCATTTCACTGAGATTCTAAAACAAGATTTCAAAGATCAACCATTTAGCCTACTAATTGATGAATCGACGGATATTTCTGTACATAAATACTTAGGTTTAATAATAATTTATTATAGTAAATTACACCAAACAACAGTATCCACATATCTAGACCTTGCTGAACTGGATGAGTGTAATGCTGAAGGTATAGTTTCTGCCATAAAGAAGACGCTCAAACGATTCAATCTAAGACTTGAAAATTTAATGGGGATTGGTACGGATAACGCTTCTGTAATGGTTGGAGTGATTAACGGAGTCTATGTCAAATTGAAAGAAGAGTTACCACATCTGATTTTGGTGCGTTGCTTGTGTCATTCCTTACAACTGGCTGTTTCAGCTGCCGCAAAAGAATTTTTACCAAAAAATTTGGAGTTTTTAATTAGGGAGACATACGACTGGTTTAGTCGCTCGTCTACCAGACAGTCTCTTTATAAAGAATTATACAAAACCATCAACGATGGACAGAAACCTCTAAAAATTGTTCAAGTATGCCAGACCAGGTGGTTGTCAATAGAGTCCGCTGTATCGAGAATATACACGCAGTGGCTGGAGTTAAAAACACATTTTTCCGTAGCTAAGGTACACGAAAGGTGTCACACAGCTGAATTATTGCACTCTATGTATGCGAATGACATGAATTACGTTTATATTTCATTTCTATATCCAATATTAATTGAAATAAATAGAGTAAATAAAATGTTCGAGTCAAAAGACACAGACCACACTAAGTTGTGTGAAGAGTTGACCCATCTTATAGATATGCTTGTCAGCAAGGTTACGTCACCTACGAATAAAGTTGATATATTTTCTCAAAATATTCGTGATTTCTTGGATCAAAAATGTTATCTCGGTTTCCGATTTGAAAAACAAATACTTGAAATGAGAGAAAAGGGATTACCAAGGGAAGATGAAGAAATTATGCGGCATCGGTGCATAACATTTATAGTAAGTCTGGTCGAAGAAATAAAAAATAGATTGCCAGAAAACTTGATAATGATGAAAAAAATTTCCCGAATAAGTGTAGAACAAGCACTTAATCACAATAAAGAATCATTAGTTGAAATAATGGCTCAGTTTAATAAAAGCGCAGAATATATAGCGAGAGTCGATGATCAGTGGCATCAAATTCATTTATTGAAATGGAATGAAACCAAAAACACAAAAAAAATTTGGAATGAAGTGTTGCATTTCAAAGATGCTCAAGGAGAATCGAGGTTTGAGGAATTAGCGACTTTTGCTATTACTCTTCTAATACTGCCTCATTCCAATGCCGATGTTGAGAGACTATTTAGTAGTATGAATATAATAAAAAACAAACAGCGAAATCGAATGAATATAAAAATCTTAACTGCTATATTAAGAATACGTTGTGGTTTGAGGTTGGAAGGAAAATGCTGTAATAATTATGAAATACCAGAGAGCGTTGTAAAACAAATCGGCACTAAAGAATCATATCAATCAGATCTCGACGATGATGGTGCAGACAAGAATGATTCTTCTGAAGACGAATTAATTTAAAATAGGTACATAGCTGTTATCATTTAATCATTTATATGTTGATTCACCTACAAATGTTAATTTACTTACGAATGGTAATAATAAGTGGATTGTTAATTTTTATAACGTGCTATCAAAGGAAACTAATGACACTTACTTATTTTATTTCGTAAAACAATATTTTTTTAGTGGTAAATTTGGCGATTTTAAGTGTGGGATAAATTTTTGTTAGTGGTTTTCTGGTGGTTTTAAAAGTTGACTCTGGTGGTAAGCTTCTACAACTGTTGGCAACACTGAAGACTATAGATAAGGAGTCCAAACTCTGTACAGACGCCAGCACATCAAGGTACCCGAAACTGTCAGATTTTCCCAATCAACTTTGAACCTTATGCTTTAGCACTAAAGTTGAAAATCTATTAAAGAAATCTGACAGATTGTAGTAGCTTGATGTGCTGGCGTCTGTACATTAGAGTTGTGCCAGAAAGAAAAAATAACGTTGGCGGGCAGAGTGCGCTGAGGTCGCTAAGTTACCAAGGTAGAGAATTCACTCGGTACACTACGTAATGCAGCGCGGCTGGTGGCTGGTTTTAGAACTATTGCTCTAAGAATTTTTCGGGACAAATTTTCCGTATGCGATGCCCTAGAGTTTGGACTCCTTTTCTCTAGTCTTCATGGGCAGACGAAAGGTTTCTGTCGGTCCACAATAGTTACCATACTCTTTGCGGCCAATGGAGTCTAGTAGTTTCAAACAATAGACACAAACTGTATGCGGTAGACGTAAAATTTCATTTGCACACTTTTGCATGACTAATAGATGTAAAATAATGGTCTTGAAAGGATCACAAGGAAAAAAGCGCGGGAAACGTCGAACTTGGTGGACGCGGCCTTTAAAGAAAAAATTTAAAACATTGTTATATAAGATCAGTAGCCGTAGTTTTATCATTCTAGTCTTTCTCTTATTTTTAATATTAGTTTTAGTTTATTTTTCTTCGGTAGTGGTAAGTTCTTTTTAGTAATAAGTTCTAGTATAAAATGAATGACCCGCCAGACCCGGGGGACTTTGTGCCCCCGGCAGGCAATTTTGTTACCATCGACGAATCGGGCATGGATACCGATGGGTCGGGTTCGGCCCGAAATTTAAAAAGAAGCCGTGTGCATGTTTGCAAACATTGCAACAAACGCCGTCGTACCCGCAAAAACCACGGTTCCGAGTCTTCGGGTTGTGGATGCACGGATACATTAGCTACTGCATCGGAGCCTAACTGCTCTGATTTACCTAACAACAAAAAAAATGATAATCCTGCTCCGTCCTTAGTTGTTCCTTCTCAGATTGGTAGAAAAACCTACGAAAAAACTGACATTGCGCCTTATGTTATCCACGTCCAAAAAAATATAATTTCACCAGATGATGGAACGACATTGCACCCAATCACATTTGGCAAGTTCTTAAAGCACAATGCCTTCCAAAATATAATAAACGGTAGCGTCAAAAAAATCGGCCGCAATAAAATATCTTTATCCTTTTCGAATTTCCTGGATGCAAATTCTTTTATTACTAACAATAGTCTCGAAACATATAATTACAAAGCGTTTATACCTACTTTTAATGTTACTAGAATGGGTTTAGTGCGTGGTGTTCTTGCGGAATGGTCTCCAGAGGAAGTTATTGATAATATAACAGTACCAATTGGTTGCGGTCCAATTTTGAAAGTCAGACGCCTCAATTTTAAAACCAGTGTTGATGGTCAAACTGTTTGGAAACCTTCTCAATCCATAGTTGTTACATTTGATGGACAGGTTCTACCGAAAAGAATTTTTATGTGCTATAATGCATTACCTGTAGATTTATATATTTTCCCTACTGTACAGTGTTTCAATTGCTGTCGTTTTGGTCACACTAAAATTCAATGCAGGTCCAAACCTCGTTGTTATAAATGTGGCCATGGCCACACTGGAGACAGTTGTGAAAGAGAAGAAGAAAGTGCATCTTGCTGCCTTTGCTCTGGTTTTCACTATGCTACTAATAAGTCATGCCCAGAATTTTCTAGGCAAAAATCAATTAAAACATACATGGCACAATGTTCAGTATCTTATGCTGAAGCAGCAAAAGTATATCCCCCAGTAACTAAATCATATGTTGATGCACTCTTATCCTCTCCTTCCAAAAATTTTGCAGATACTCCATCAATCTCTTCACCTAATAAAATGCCTGCTTCAAGTAGCTATAAAAAGACTGTCTTTCTCAAACCACGCTCCCCTCCCAAATCTGCACAAGGATATAATAAAGAGGCTCACAATGCCATCATCAAAGATTTTGACATTCCCCAACCATCTAATGGTTGTGCTTTTCCTAATAATCATAATGAAAAAAAAGACACAACATTTTCCATAAACGATTTTCTATCTGCATTACACAATCTTCTATCTCAGTTCAACATTTCACCGTCCAACGTTGCCCCTTCTTTCAATGTATCTCAATCCATTCATGATGGACAACACATCCAAAATAATCCAGTGGAATTGCCGCAGTCTGGTAAACAAAAAGAGTGATGTTATTTATCTTTTAAACAAATATGAGCCACTTGCCTTTGCCTTGGCAGAGACTTGGCTCAAATCTAATCATATTTTTAAAATTAATGGTTATTTAACCATTAGAGAGGATAGATCTGATGGGTATGGTGGAGTAGCTATACTTATCAAGAATTCTATCCCTTTCTCCATCATTTCCTTACCTCCTCATAGTGAGGAAATTTCAATTGTAGCTATTAAAGTGCAACATACCTGTCTAGTTTCTATTTACATCCCTCATCCTTCTTCTTCTGTTCTTCAAGAGATGACTAATCTCTTTTCTTGTCTTCCAAAGCCTTTCTTAATATTGGGGGACTTTAATTGCCATCACCAATCATGGGGTTGTTCAACTTCTAATTGCTATGGTGATGAATTATTAGATATAATAGACTTACATAACTTATGCATCTTGAACTCAGGATCCCCCACACGCCGTTCAGATCCCAATCAGAACCAAAGCGCAATCGACCTTTCTATCTGTTCTCCAAACTTAGCCTCTTCACTAACTTGGCATACTTTATCCTCTACTTATGGTAGTGACCATTTTCCAATAGTTATTTCTTATCCTTTTCCCAAACGAAATGCGCCATTAAGGAGATCAAACTTAAGACAAAATTCCTAATAGAATTAGTAATGACTGGGACAAATTTAGAAACATTGTTGACAGAAAGCTTTGCTCCTTGCCCGTTATTTCTGATGGCAATGAAAATAGTTGTGCTGAAGCTTTAGCACTCATATTAATCGCAGCGGCAGATGAAGTTTTCCCTGTAAAAAGTAACAATATTAGTACAATTCCCTCGCCTCCGTGGTGGGACTCTGAATGCACAGAATTTATTAACAAACGTAAACAGGCAGAATACAACTATAACCTTGATATGTCTGATATCAATTTTGAAATTGTTACCAACTTAATAAATGAAACTTGTAAACTTTTTAAGAAGAAAAAATTTGAATCTTGGCATAACTTTTGCTCATCAATATCACCGAATACTCACCCTACGATTGTCTGGCGCAATATTCGCAGGTTTAGGTCCATTTATAACAACCCTTCTCCTATTCCCGATTCTTTAGCCACTGAATTTTTAGATAAATTGGCTCCCCCTTTTGTTCCTGAGAGTATCAACCTTAACCTGTCTCTCGTATCCACTAGCCAAGACAGTCATACGACTCTAGATCTTCCGTTCACTCTCACTGAATTAAAGGGTGTTATCCATAAAACTAAGGATTCTGCACCAGGTAATGATGGCATTCCGTATTCATTTTTTGCTAAATTAAATGACGACGCCCTCAATTATTACTTAGAGATTATTAATTCTATTATGAATACAGGAAACATCCCTGTTGATTGGAAACGTCAAAGGGTGTTGCCATTCCTTAAACCAAATAAAACTCCATCTGAAGCTTCTTCATACCGCCCCATAGTTTTGTCTTCAATTCTGATGAAATTAGCGGAGCACTTAATTAAAAACCGCCTAGAATGGTATGTTGAAAGTAAGGGCCTTTTGGCAGAGTCACAATATGGCTTTAGAAAAGGTAAAAGTACAACTGACTGTTTAAGTATTTTAACATCCGATATTCGGTTATCCTTCTCTAATAACCAATCCACCGTTGCAGTTTTCCTTGACATAAATGCAGCTTACGATAATGTTGTCTTATCTGTTTTACAAAATAAATTAAAAACCTTACAAGTCCCATTGAATTTGTCGAATTTCATTATTAATATCCTGACTGAACGCTCTGTTAATATGTTAATAGGAGATCATGAAGTATCTCGTCTTGTATGGAGAGGTCTCCCACAGGGTTCTGTGCTCAGTCCCATTCTTTACAATATTTACACTTTTGATTTAGACTTGTCCTTAACTAACCATGTTAAGGTTCTTCAATATGCCGACGATTTATTATTATACTCTTCAAGCCAATCTGTTGATCAAGCTAGCTATGCTATTAATTCTGCTTTATCTTCATTGGAGTCATGGTTATATTTTAACGGTTTGGATTTATCCACGTCTAAAAGCGCAGCTGTTTTATTCACCCGGAAGAGAAATATTCCCTTAGTAAATCTCTTTTATAAGGAAATACCTATCCCAGTGAAAGATAAATTCAAATATCTAGGTATAATACTTGACTGTAAATTAAGTAGTGTTCCTCATTGTGATTATATTGTTAACAAATGTGAAAATCACCTAAACATGCTTAGGTGCCTCTCTGGCGTGTGGTGGGGTGCACATCCCTTTTCTTTGAAACTCGTTTACAACGCAATCATCAGAAGTACTTTGGATTATGGTCTGTTCGTTCTGGAACCAGGCAGTGTTACGGCTTTTAAAAAGTTGGATCGCATCCAGTCTAAGGCTTTACGTATTATTTCGGGTGCCATGAAGTCTAGTCCCATTAATGCACTCCAAGTTGAATGCGGGGAAGCTCCTTTATATCTTAGAAGACAATTCCTATCTGACAAATATTTGTTCCGGATTCTTCAGATCTCAACTCATCCTCTCATTCCTAAACTGGACTCTTTAGTGTTGCAGATTGAATCTTCAGATTACTGGTCCAATAAACGTGCTCCTTGTTTAGTTGTAAGTTATAAAAAAATCCTTTCACTCTCTTCTCCTATTCACCGTTTCAATAAACTTCCTCTATTTAACAGTAGCTATGAGAGTTTACAATACAGCCCCATCATAAAATATAACTGTGTGAGTAAATCAGATCCCGATTGCCATTTAAATTTTAATCATTTTCTGGCTGAACACTTAGAGTACCACCATATATTTACGGATGCTGCCAAGCAGTCACCGACGGGTTGTGTTGGGATAAGCACTTACCATTCTCAATACAACATCGTACAAAAAATAAAACTGCCTCCTGAGACTTCTGTTTTTACGGGGGAATGTTTCGGCATCTTAAAGGCCATTGAATATATTCGTGTCTTAAAGCTTAAAAATACTATAATTTTTACTGATTCTCAAAGTGCTCTTCTAGCCATCAATAAATCCCCTTTCGAACACAAATCACAGTTACCTATAATTTATTTAATAAGAGAATTTGCGCTCAGAATCATCTCCGAGGGTAATACATTGCAATTTGTGTGGATTCCAGCCCATGCTGGAATCCATGGGAATGAAGTGGCTGACACACTTGCTGGTGAAGCGGTGCAATGTGGGGACTTAGTACCATACATAAATTTTTGCTACGACCTCGCGACGTTACCAAAGACTTTTTTTCGGGACACCTGGAAGGTAGCTTGGAATATCGGAAGCAAATCAAAGGGTCATTATTTTTCTTTAATTCAACCCGACGTTCCGGAAAAACCGTGGTTTGGCAGGGCAAAGTTTGGTAAGATGGAGACCTCCATCCTAATACGGATGAGACTGGGTCATGTCTGCTCTCCAGCCCATCTTGCCAAACTTCATATCATTGATAACCCCATTTGCCTGTGTGGCACAGACGTAGGCGACTTAAATCACATTTTTTTCTCCTGCCCCTTATATGACCGTTCATCCTTTCTCAGTAACCTCTTGTCCCTCAGTACTCCTTTTCCTACCTCAATACTTTCTTTACTTTGTACAAATAGCTTTCCTGTATATAAATGTATAGTCTCATTCATTACTTTTAATAATATTAAGTTATAACTTTTCGTCATTGTATATATTTAGCTAATTACTCTATTCGTTGTAAATACTGATCCTATAGATACAATCACTAAATCCCGATATAATTAATTCCGTTATCCTTTTTCGTTACCCTACCTTTTTTTCCATTGTGATATAAAGATGAAAACGTGACACTGGCTGAATGCACAAACCGTGCGAAGCCAAAAGAAAAAAAAAAAAAAAAAAAAGGATCACAAGATTTTAAGTTGTTCCCTTTCTCATAACGTTCTTAGAGAGTTATGGCTATGTCGGACTTAGGCTGCGTAGGCTGGGTTATACAGGAAATATGGGGATAGATTTCAATAAAATAAAAATAATGAAATTAATAGGTCATTTATTAAAATCCTTGGCCATAAGTTGTGTTCCATTTCACATACTGTCCTAGGTCATCTTGCGACACGCTTGGCCTCACTCTTTGTAAGGCATTCACAAAATCTTGTATAGAAACGGGGCGCACCTGAAAACATTTTTAAAATATTAACTTGTCACATTAATAATAGGATTCGAACGTTTGATTTAGATATTACATACATACAACTACATAAAAAAGCAATAACATACAACACAAGAAGCAAAAACAAATTTCAACTAATGACTGCACGTTCACGTACTAATTACGGAAAAAAAACAATATTGGTTGAAGGGGCAAAACTGTTTAATGATTTACCGGAGGATTTAAAGAGGTGTGACAGTATAAACACATTTAAGGCAAAACTTAAGAAACATGTATGTACGCTATAAAGTCGACAACGCCCCAGAGGCAAATATGATATTATTGTTTATCACTTAGATATAAGCACTATGTATCTCATTTTAAGTGAACTATGTTATTTAAGTTCTTATGAGAAATAAATATCTTTAAACACAAGATCTTTTTACAGACATACACACTTTGCATATCTGTAAAATAGTCCACTGTGTTTAGGTCCCAAGCCATGGTATTCATTCCATGGGAGTCATGCACAAACTGGACGTTTAAGGCTTATTCAGATATAAGCGATATCATTGTCACGCTCAGTTGCGATACTGGTCCTAACCAGAAGGCGGACTGGTCTCGCTAACGAGCGCGACAGCGATATCGCGTAACGATTCGGTATAGCTACCTATCGCGACAGTGATTATCGCTTATATCTGAATAGGCCATTAAACTACCTACACTTTTTCATATGTACCATATTCCTGTCAATGCTGACGATTTGCGAGAGCGGTACGGAGCGTATGGGTCCCATGGCGGCCTCCGAGCACAGAGACTTCATGTCTGCGCCCGAGTAGCCGTCTGTCAGGTTCGCGATCTCTGATATGTGCTGTGGTGACAAGTCGTTGTCTTCATTTGCGAGAAGATTAGTTATAATCTGATTGCGCGCCTGTGAAATAAGTGAGCCTGTAATATAAGTCCGGAATCGCCGATACGCCTTGAGCAAGAGTGGTGATAAGTGCTCGCGCCTTCTCTGTATGAGAAAAGGCCTTTGACTTGCAGTGGGAGAGTTACAGACTGGTATTGTTATTAAAATAAGTGTTGGTGAAACTAGAAAAAAATATTCTCTAAATGAAGAACATGATTATCTACTGTTTTAGTAGAGCGCTATCACTCTACTATTCGACTAAACTACTACGACTATTAGAGTAAACTACTATTAGTTTGACGTAATATATTACTTGATTAAATTAAAAATACATCTCAATATCTATTCACTAACTAAAATAAAAAATTTCATCCCTTTTATTAAGTTGGTTAAAACATACTAGGTTTTACCTACATAGTCTTCTATGGCTACTAACTACAGGGGCTTCGCACATAACAAACTCACGTCGGCATCAGGTAATGGTATATACAGTCGTTTGACGAGGCGCCTGCGCGCTGCCTCGTCCAACTCTTGAGGACGATTGGTTGCGCCCACTATCAACAGACGATCTTCTTCAGCTAAAATGTAAATATAAGATGAACATTAAATTTGCGGATTTATCAGGAAACTCTTTGAAAGGTGTGGCAAAAGCATGATATGATTATTATGGCCATGAGTTTAATGGTTTATGAGAGCAGCGACAGATTGGGCGGTACTTGGGGCAAGTCCATTGTGACAATGATTTTCATGTGAAACTTCCGGCCACATTGAAGCGAATCCCACGCGGGACATGTGAGTCTGCGCGCGTCGATAGATGATTAGGAAGTTACGCGTCTATTCGCGCCAGTTTGAATATTTCCATAGTTAGTTGTCACAATCAGTGCGGCTGAATCTCGTTCCACTTCACGCTTGGGATTCGCTTGTTTGGCCAGAACTTAAAATCTCAACACCTATGATTTTCGTAAAATGCCTATTAAAATATAAAATATTATTGTAGTTTACCAGTCGCTGCGCCGTCAAACTGCACCAAGAACTCTGTCTTGATCCTCCTGGTAGCTTCATGTTCAGTGTCGCTGCGCTGAGTCAGCAAAGAGTCTATCTCATCTATAAATATTACCTGAAACATCATGAAAATTATACTTATACTTTTCATATCTGTATTTTTTATGGTGTACAGACGCCAGCACATCAAGTTACCCGAAACTGTCAAATTTTCGCAATCTACTTTGAACCAATTTACTTTACTTTAGAGATAAAGTTGAAAATCTATTAAAGAATTTTGACAGATTATAGTACATACATAATAAAGAATATTCTATCTTCTATCCATCTGCTTTTTATGTGTTCTAATTAATCCTTTTCTGGTCTAAAGAGAGGGAGAAGTGGTAGACACTAAATTACAAAAACATGAAAGTTGTTAGCAAGCCAGTACACTGCTGCTGGGGTTATCTTTTTGCCAACTGAAAGTCACCAGCCAAAGTAAGTATAAGTAGGTTGATAAATTTGCTTCTATAGTATGGTAACAATAGGAATCTAGGATGAAACAATGGGCTTCTGGGCTGCTTTGTAGAGCCCCGCAGTGGACTTCACAAGTGAGTCTCTCCATTGACGTGAATAAATGAAGGCCTGTCAATACTAACAGCGGGTTGGTGACACCTGGCGACGGCGAAGAGCGCGCGCACCATCTTCTCTCCGTCGCCGATCCACTTGGACGTGAGCGACGACGCCGAGATGCTGAAGAACGTCGCGTTGCACTGCGCCGCCACACATTTACCTAACACGTACATGTAATGTAAAACTTTGTACGAAAACTTAACTTACTTTGAATCATGAAATACAATGACGTGTGGTTTAGCAAAAAGTATGCATAGTCGGCCTCATTATTACTTTACCACTTTTGATAACAATGCCCAGATAACATGCCAAATGGAAACTTTACTAAGGTGGAAACTATCTAACTGTCACATAGACACCTGCACTCTAATTGCGTAACACACTATTACTCACAATTTGAATCATTTTGAAGCATATTGCTAATCCATTGCTCCATATGTTCGAAAAATGTGTCTGCTCAACAACATAAATAACGCAATGAATGTGGTTGAACTGTCAAAATGAAACCCATTACTCCTGATAGTGTGTTACGCAACTACCCTGCTTGTTGTTTAATGACATGCAAGTGACATCGAACCTTAGGCCCGGCGCCCATTATCGGCATCGGCAAGGAAAAGGGTCCTTCGGCATCCTACATGCAAGCGCACACTATCGGCAATTATGCTTGGGCATGCTGCTACGTTCTTAGGGATGACGAGGCGTCCTTAAGGATGCCGCACCGTCCTGTAGCTTGCCGAAGCGTCTCAATATCGTATTTCTCAAACTATCCCCCGAGTGTTGCCTCGGCGCCGGCGGCGTACCGAAGGTTGCCGAAGGATGCCGAAGCATCCCGAAGCGTTCTCAAGGCTGCCGATACACCAGCCTCAAGCATACCGAAGCGGTATTTTTGTTATTACGACCACATATCACGGAAATTTCTACTTTATTGCCATTATGTTATAGTATATTGCTATTTGCCACCTAAAATCCTCAGTCGTACCGATGCCGATAATGGACTATACCTTATCTTGAACATGCTACTTATAACACAAGATTTAGGCAAAAGTTAAAATGTAGCCATCAAAAAAATTTAAAAATAAACTAATGGAGGGTACATCAGTTTATAAAGAATATTACCTATCAAAGTCTTTCCAGTGCCTGGAGGCCCAAACAAGAGGATTCCTTGAGGAGGCCGCCGCAGTCCAGTGAATATGTCAGGACGAAGCAGAGGCCAAACAACTGCCTCTTGTATGGTTGACTTGGCGTGGTGCAGACCAGCAATGTCATCCCAACCTGAAACAATAATAAAACTTTCTTTGCAGAACTTGTTGAAATAAAAAGGTTTATAAACAACAACATTTTTTGTTTGTTATATATTTTTTTTTTTTTTTTGTTAGCCTAATCTGTCTCACTGCTGGGCAAAAGCCTCCTACAAATACTTCCAGGAACTCTTTTTGGTATATTGTGGATCAATAATTTTAATTGGTCTGAAAAGTAAGAGTTCACTGAGCTTATTAGGTATCTACTTAACCTATTGGTGTTCCCTTATCAATAATTTCACTTTCAATCAACTCAATCATTTTAGGATCAATATGTTTGAGTCTCTCATCTGTCAGTTCTGGCTCAACAGTCTCCTGTTTGTCTCTGGAATAAAGTAGGCACATATTCAAAACATATAATAATAAGATGTAAAATAAAATACACATATTCAAACATCATCAGGTATGTGTGTACAGCCCGCTTCAGAGAAAACGAACCCCCCAAGACTTAAAGAATAATCGCTCAAGCGACGGCGGGCGCGTCACGTGACTGGCCCCGAGCAGCTCCCTCCCCGCCGCCTGCGCCGCACCCATCTCTGCCTGAGCATCCACCGATCCGACTCAAACATTATTTGCATGTTTTTAATAATTAGGTATTGTGGTATTTTTTTCGGCTTCTGGCTGAACCGTATACCAAGAATAACTTACAAAAAGACACTACGTGCCGTATAGGATACGAACCCGCATCACCAGGCGCCAGACGATCATTAAGACCGTGCCTTATACCAATAGGCTATTTGCTCAGTTAGTAATCTCAACGAAAATTCGAATAGCATTACTCCTTTTATCGAACAAGTTTGATAACGGTCTAATCTTCTAGACATTAAGGTTTAAATTTCAACTTCCACCACGTGAGATACACCTACCGTCCACAACCTTGTTTTACAAAATGCAATACGTAACTCCTCAATTAACTAAAAGGTAAGGTTGAAATTAGCATAGATTTCTTGTTTCGTTGAATAGAATGTGCTTGATTCCGATTGTTGCACTACCTTCATTTTACTTTAGAAACTTAACTGCTGTATGAACTGCGAGTTAAGGTTGAATTTAGAATACTTCTTCGCCCTATTTACTAAACTGTGATTGAGGGTATAATTATTTTTCAAATCGTTTCGTTTTCATGCCGATCAGCTTGTGTGTAATGTCTTCGTCGTAAAATTATCCAATTTACGAAGTTTTTGAACAGTTGATTCTATTAACCGATACTATGGTTCGATTAACAACTTTTTGAAGGCTAAAATGATTGTTGTTCTCTGGGAACAGGAACAAAGCATATAGCACGAGAAATATGGGCCTAACATAACGGTAAGATTTACGTTAAACACATATATATATATTTATTGTTACAACCATGTTGCATTATTACTTACAAGGTGGATTTTTTATGTATTTCTAATATTATCGTTTTCATTACAGAGAAAAATAGTTCGTAGATGGATACAAAGGTATCAAGCGACGGGTAATGTGAAATGCGATCTCACCCAACTGCTTACACTAATGAATCGGAGCGACACCTTGGGACACACAAAACCTGGGAACTAATTCGAAATAGTGCTGCAAGCTTCAATATGGTTTCGGGCATGAAAAGTCTTCAAGAAGTGATAGACAGTGACTGCCATCGTCTGCGCTATTAATAGACAATTTACTCGGCAGATTTATTGTGTAACTTATCTGATAAAATTGCATTGGAACGTTTGAGCAAGTGTTAATAATTTCCAATATTTGTGGGATCATTATCTCGTAGTTAATCAAAAATAAACAACCTTTATTATTATGAATCCAGTTACTCTTACAAGTTTACAAGTAGTCTTGTAATGTGTTAACGATGCACCATCTGACCTCACATACTTTTCTAATGCTGTGTTAAAAGGGTTATCAGAAATTGTGATAAAAGAGAAAGATGTATATTGCTATACTGTTATAGTTTAGCATGTTGGTTCTTCCTCTGTAATTCACAGGCACAAATGACAACATTTCATTTTTTAATCAGGCTTTTTTCCCCATAAGATCATACAGAGTATAAAAAAATAATGTTTTTACAACTTTGATTAAATAAATATTGTAGTTATGTTACTAGAAATATCTATAAACGAACCGTTATCTAATGTTAAACGTTCTACACCTCACCCAGGGTATATATTTTGTATTTAGTTAATATTTTAAGTAAATAACCCTAATTTAACACAGATAGAAAACTGTATACTCGTAATAACTGTATATGTGGATTCCTAGAAATGTAATTAATGAAATAAATGAATATTGTTTATGCAACATGCCTGGCTGTTCTTACAAACCCCATACTTAACATTTGTTTTCTTAAATATGGATGTTTTCTGAAATAAAGTTACGAAAATCACCTAATCAACTATTAAAGAAACTAAAAAAAAGAAAAAAATAAATCTCATCCGCGGATTTGAACTCGTGACCATCGAAATGCTAAGCCGCAGTCCGAACCACTAGACCAACACGCCATTTACGTTACATTACGAAAAACTTAAGCGTATGATATCACTACCTAAGGGGGGTCCGGTTTCTTTGAAGCATACTGTACTACGGGAAATGTTGACTTACTGGACTCCAATCATAGGTGACACAAACTTAGCCTGAGCTTTCCTTGATGTCCCCAAAGTTCTTTTAGCTGCAGGGTTAGAAGCTAGCAATGCTTCCTTAGCTGTTTTAAACATTATCTTTGCCACATTGCTCTTATGAGTTTTGTTCTCCTCTTCTTCTTTTTCAAAGTCAACTTCCTCAGCTTTGAGAGTACTTGATATTTCTGGCTGGTTGACATTCTTGCTAACATGCTTTGGACGCCCAAACCTGGGTTTAAAAACTTGTTTCTGGTCATCCCCAGATCTTGACTCTTGGCTTGAGTTTTCCGAATTCAAATTCTTCACAAAATATGACCTTCCTTTGGTCTCTGTGACTTGTTTGGGAGGTTTATCAGTTGAGTCAGCAAAGCCTAGGTTACACATGCATTTGTTTTTTTGAAACTCATTTAAGCCATGTTTTGTACTGGAATTATTATTACATTGATCGCAAACTAATAATGTCTGTTTGATGAAAGATTCTGCATCAAAATTGCTGTAAACAATACATTTAGTTTTTATTATAATGGTGGAATCAATTAATTCCGACAATATAATAATACTTACTTTAAACAACTTTTCCAAGTTTTCATTTGGCTTGTGTCAGCATTTTGTAGTAGAACATTGGCTGAGTTTAGAATGTGGTTAACAGCTCCATCATTTAACAACTCTTGATTGGTATTCCAAATGTCGTTCAGCAATACAGTAGATGCAATATTTGACGATCTAATAACAGGGACAATGTTCAGACAGATATAAAATGTTCTGATAAATTAAAAGTATTAACTGAAAATTTTACCTAGGCAGAGAAAGTTTGTACTGTTGCAGTGAAGATTTATTAATAGTGGACAGGTTATTGTCCAGCTCATCTTCAGGGAGTAAACCTTCTATTTGATCTGATTCAAACATTACTTCCTGTGGTCAGCCTGTTTGAATATAACTATGTTTTTTTTTTTTTTTTTTTTTTTTTTTCTTTTGGCTTCGCACGGTTTGTGCATTCAGCCAGTGTCACGTTTTCATCTTATATCACAATGGAAAAAAAGGTAGGGAAACGAAAAAGGATAACGGAATTAATTATATCGGGATTTAGTGATTGTATCTATAGGATCAGTATTTACAACGAATAGAGTAATTAGCTAAATATATACAATAACGAAAAGTTATAACTTAATATTATTAAAAGTAATGAATGAGACTATACATTTATATACAGGAAAGCTATTTGTACAAAGTAAAGAAAGTATTGAGGTAGGAAAAGGAGTACTGAGGGACAAGAGGTTACTGAGAAAGGATGAACGGTCATATAAGGGACAGGAGAAAAAAATGTGATTTAAGTCGCCTACGTCTGTGCCACACAGGCAAATGGGGTTATCAATGATATGAAGTTTGGCAAGATGGGCTGGAGAGCAGACATGACCCAGTCTCATCCGTATTAGGATGGAGGTCTCCATCTTACCAAACTTTGCCCTGCCAAACCACGGTTTTTCCGGAACGTCGGGTTGAATTAAAGAAAAATAATGACCCTTTGATTTGCTTCCGATATTCCAAGCTACCTTCCAGGTGTCCCGAAAAAAAGTCTTTGGTAACGTCGCGAGGTCGTAGCAAAAATTTATGTATGGTACTAAGTCCCCACATTGCACCGCTTCACCAGCAAGTGTGTCAGCCACTTCATTCCCATGGATTCCAGCATGGGCTGGAATCCACACAAATTGCAATGTATTACCCTCGGAGATGATTCTGAGCGCAAATTCTCTTATTAAATAAATTATAGGTAACTGTGATTTGTGTTCGAAAGGGGATTTATTGATGGCTAGAAGAGCACTTTGAGAATCAGTAAAAATTATAGTATTTTTAAGCTTTAAGACACGAATATATTCAATGGCCTTTAAGATGCCGAAACATTCCCCCGTAAAAACAGAAGTCTCAGGAGGCAGTTTTATTTTTTGTACGATGTTGTATTGAGAATGGTAAGTGCTTATCCCAACACAACCCGTCGGTGACTGCTTGGCAGCATCCGTAAATATATGGTGGTACTCTAAGTGTTCAGCCAGAAAATGATTAAAATTTAAATGGCAATCGGGATCTGATTTACTCACACAGTTATATTTTATGATGGGGCTGTATTGTAAACTCTCATAGCTACTGTTAAATAGAGGAAGTTTATTGGAACGGTGAATAGGAGAAGAGAGTGAAAGGATTTTTTTATAACTTACAACTAAACAAGGAGCACGTTTATGGGACCAGTAATCTGAAGATTCAATCTGCAACACTAAAGAGTCCAGTTTAGGAATGAGAGGATGAGTTGAGATCTGAAGAATCCGGAACAAATATTTGTCAGATAGGAATTGTCTTCTAAGATATAAAGGAGCTTCCCCGCATTCAACTTGGAGTGCATTAATGGGACTAGACTTCATGGCACCCGAAATAATACGTAAAGCCTTAGACTGGATGCGATCCAACTTTTTAAAAGCCGTAACACTGCCTGGTTCCAGAACGAACAGACCATAATCCAAAGTGCTTCTGATGATTGCGTTGTAAACGAGTTTCAAAGAAAAGGGATGTGCACCCCACCACACGCCAGAGAGGCACCTAAGCATGTTTAGGTGATTTTCACATTTGTTAACAATATAATCACAATGAGGAACACTACTTAATTTACAGTCAAGTATTATACCTAGATATTTGAATTTATCTTTCACTGGGATAGGTATTTCCTTATAAAAGAGATTTACTAAGGGAATATTTCTCTTCCGGGTGAATAAAACAGCTGCGCTTTTAGACGTGGATAAATCCAAACCGTTAAAATATAACCATGACTCCAATGAAGATAAAGCAGAATTAATAGCATAGCTAGCTTGATCAACAGATTGGCTTGAAGAGTATAATAATAAATCGTCGGCATATTGAAGAACCTTAACATGGTTAGTTAAGGACAAGTCTAAATCAAAAGTGTAAATATTGTAAAGAATGGGACTGAGCACAGAACCCTGTGGGAGACCTCTCCATACAAGACGAGATACTTCATGATCTCCTATTAACATATTAACAGAGCGTTCAGTCAGGATATTAATAATGAAATTCGACAAATTCAATGGGACTTGTAAGGTTTTTAATTTATTTTGTAAAACAGATAAGACAACATTATCGTAAGCTGCATTTATGTCAAGGAAAACTGCAACGGTGGATTGGTTATTAGAGAAGGATAACCGAATATCGGATGTTAAAATACTTAAACAGTCAGTTGTACTTTTACCTTTTCTAAAGCCATATTGTGACTCTGCCAAAAGGCCCTTACTTTCAACATACCATTCTAGGCGGTTTTTAATTAAGTGCTCCGCTAATTTCATCAGAATTGAAGACAAAACTATGGGGCGGTATGAAGAAGCTTCAGATGGAGTTTTATTTGGTTTAAGGAATGGCAACACCCTTTGACGTTTCCATTCAACAGGGATGTTTCCTGTATTCATAATAGAATTAATAATCTCTAAGTAATAATTGAGGGCGTCGTCATTTAATTTAGCAAAAAATGAATACGGAATGCCATCATTACCTGGTGCAGAATCCTTAGTTTTATGGATAACACCCTTTAATTCAGTGAGAGTGAACGGAAGATCTAGAGTCGTATGACTGTCTTGGCTAGTGGATACGAGAGACAGGTTAAGGTTGATACTCTCAGGAACAAAAGGGGGAGCCAATTTATCTAAAAATTCAGTGGCTAATGAATCGGGAATAGGAGAAGGGTTGTTATAAATGGACCTAAACCTGCGAATATTGCGCCAGACAATCGTAGGGTGAGTATTCGGTGATATTGATGAGCAAAAGTTATGCCAAGATTCAAATTTTTTCTTCTTAAAAAGTTTACAAGTTTCATTTATTAAGTTGGTAACAATTTCAAAATTGATATCAGACATATCAAGGTTATAGTTGTATTCTGCCTGTTTACGTTTGTTAATAAATTCTGTGCATTCAGAGTCCCACCACGGAGGCGAGGGAATTGTACTAATATTGTTACTTTTTACAGGGAAAACTTCATCTGCCGCTGCGATTAATATGAGTGCTAAAGCTTCAGCACAACTATTTTCATTGCCATCAGAAATAACGGGCAAGGAGCAAAGCTTTCTGTCAACAATGTTTCTAAATTTGTCCCAGTCATTACTAATTCTATTAGGAATTTTATGTCTTAAGTTTGATCTCCTTAATGGCGCATTTCGTTTGGGAAAAGGATAAGAAATAACTATTGGAAAATGGTCACTACCATAAGTAGAGGATAAAGTATGCCAAGTTAGTGAAGAGGCTAAGTTTGGAGAACAGATAGAAAGGTCGATTGCGCTTTGGTTCTGATTGGGATCTGAACGGCGTGTGGGGGATCCTGAGTTCAAGATGCATAAGTTATGTAAGTCTATTATATCTAATAATTCATCACCATAGCAATTAGAAGTTGAACAACCCCATGATTGGTGATGGCAATTAAAGTCCCCCAATATTAAGAAAGGCTTTGGAAGACAAGAAAAGAGATTAGTCATCTCTTGAAGAATAGAAGAAGAAGGATGAGGGATGTAAATAGAAACTAGACAGGTATGTTGCACTTTAATAGCAACAATTGAAATTTCCTCACTATGAGGAGGTAAGGAAATGATGGAGAAAGGGATAGAATTCTTGATAAGTATAGCTACTCCACCATACCCATCAGATCTATCCTCTCTAATGGTTAAATAACCATTAATTTTAAAAATATGATTAGATTTGAGCCAAGTCTCTGCCAAGGCAAAGGCAAGTGGCTCATATTTGTTTAAAAGATAAATAACATCACTCTTTTTGTTTACCAGACTGCGGCAATTCCACTGGATTATTTTGGATGTGTTGTCCATCATGAATGGATTGAGATACATTGAAAGAAGGGGCAACGTTGGACGGTGAAATGTTGAACTGAGATAGAAGATTGTGTAATGCAGATAGAAAATCGTTTATGGAAAATGTTGTGTCTTTTTTTTCATTATGATTATTAGGAAAAGCACAACCATTAGATGGTTGGGGAATGTCAAAATCTTTGATGATGGCATTGTGAGCCTCTTTATTATATCCTTGTACAGATTTGGGAGGGGAGCGTGGTTTGAGAAAGACAGTCTTTTTATAGCTACTTGAAGCAGGCATTTTATTAGGTGAAGAGATTGATGGAGTATCTGCAAAATTTTTGGAAGGAGAGGATAAGAGTGCATCAACATATGATTTAGTTACTGGGGGATATACTTTTGCTGCTTCAGCATAAGATACTGAACATTGTGCCATGTATGTTTTAATTGATTTTTGCCTAGAAAATTCTGGGCATGACTTATTAGTAGCATAGTGAAAACCAGAGCAAAGGCAGCAAGATGCACTTTCTTCTTCTCTTTCACAACTGTCTCCAGTGTGGCCATGGCCACATTTATAACAACGAGGTTTGGACCTGCATTGAATTTTAGTGTGACCAAAACGACAGCAATTGAAACACTGTACAGTAGGGAAAATATATAAATCTACAGGTAATGCATTATAGCACATAAAAATTCTTTTCGGTAGAACCTGTCCATCAAAAGTAACAACTATGGATTGAGAAGGTTTCCAAACAGTTTGACCATCAACACTGGTTTTAAAATTGAGGCGTCTGACTTTCAAAATTGGACCGCAACCAATTGGTACTGTTATATTATCAATAACTTCCTCTGGAGACCATTCCGCAGGAACACCACGCACTAAACCCATTCTAGTAACATTAAAAGTAGGTATAAACGCTTTGTAATTATATGTTTCGAGACTATTGTTAGTAATAAAAGAATTTGCATCCAGGAAATTCGAAAAGGATAAAGATATTTTATTGCGGCCGATTTTTTTGACGCTACCGTTTATTATATTTTGGAAGGCATTGTGCTTTAAGAACTTGCCAAATGTGATTGGGTGCAATGTCGTTCCATCATCTGGTGAAATTATATTTTTTTGGACGTGTATAACATAAGGCGCAATGTCAGTTTTTTCGTAAGTTTTTCTACCAATCTGAGAAGGAACAACTAAGGACGGAGCAGGATTATCATTTTTTTTGTTGGTAGGTAAATCAGAGCAGTTAGGCTCCGATGCAGTAGCTAATGTATCCGTGCATCCACAACCCGAAGACTCGGAACCGTGGTTTTTGCGGGTACGACGGCGTTTGTTGCAATGTTTGCAAACATGCACACGGCTTCTTTTTAAATTTCGGGCCGAACCCGACCCATCGGTATCCATGCCCGATTCGTCGATGGTAACAAAATTGCCTGCCGGGGGCACAAAGTCCCCCGGGTCTGGCGGGTCATTCATTTTATACTAGAACTTATTACTAAAAAGAACTTACCACTACCGAAGAAAATAAACTAAAACTAATATTAAAAATAAGAGAAAGACTAGAATGATAAAACTACGGCTACTGATCTTATATAACAATGTTTTCAATTTTTTCTTTAAAGGCCGCGTCCACCAAGTTCGACGTTTCCCGCGCTTTTTTTCATATAACTATGTTAAAAATAAATATGAAACTTTTCCAAAAGAGTTGTAAATATTTTTGTGAAACTGTCAAGTGTCATTGTCAAACTCGAATAAAATAAAAAAAAAAAAAAAAAAAAAAAATATTTCCCGCCATAAAACACGACCCACACTCACCCGATATTGGCGGTTATTCTCGCACCAGTGCCTGTATATGCTGCAATAAGCCGCGCATCTTCTTTTTATATTTTA
Organism: Eremobia ochroleuca; assembly: GCA_949629135.1. Lineage (NCBI taxonomy): Eukaryota > Metazoa > Arthropoda > Insecta > Lepidoptera > Noctuidae > Eremobia > Eremobia ochroleuca. Next base: position 2,438,557 of record OX451396.1, on the reverse strand, counting down.
TCTTCTTCATAAAACTGAAGAGTAAAATATACTAAATAATATCCCAAAGTAACAAAAACATACTAAATAATATTTTATGTTCGCGTTCCCTGTCCCAACTCTAATGAACAGCTGTCAAGTGGTTGTCAAAGAAAATTGTCAAGTTGCGTTAAATTCAGCGATTAAAATAATACAAAAACCTTTTTATTCTCCGTATTACAAATATAAATAGCAAAATTTCTGCTAATAGATAATTAAGATTTTGGTTGGGACGATCATGAGGCTTGGTTCAGAAGAAACTCTTTGAATGGGACGTGAACGCGATGAGTTCGAAACAAACAATTTATCATGAAAAACAGGTTAAAGAGTTATGCGCTTTACACGCGCTTAACAATTTATTCCAGGTAATTATTGAATTTTAATGAATGCTACTGTAACACGTCAAGTTTGGCCGTGAAGCGCTATTGTTACACATTCAAAGTCTTGAACAGAATTAAAAAATTAAAAATTAAATTCTTTCTATTCAACTTTGTTATGTTGATTTGGTGTTTGACTTGTATTTTAGGTAAATAGTGTATACAAGTACGTTACGATTTATTATTTTGTGCTTCCAGACGCGGGGTACATATTCGAAGACAGAGCTAGATGCAATATGCAGCAGGCTATCACCAAATGTGTGGATCAACCCGCACCGCTCCATGTTGGGGCTTGGCAACTATGATATCAATGTGATAATGGCAGCTCTACAGAAAAAAGGCTGTGAAGCTGTCTGGTTTGATAAGAGGAAGTAAGTATACTTTAATAACTGCTACTTTTGGCTATGAATCTGTTGAGCCACTAATCAATAGTGCGCATAAGAGTCTATTTAGGCACTTGTAGCATGGCACAATGTCATGTCATAGCACTATCAAGTTTATTATAAGAATTTATTATCATTGAAAAGAAACATGCTACTGTACAATCAAAATTACTCAAACCCCATTCTGCATGCAGAAAAATATTTGGAGAAAATCTAAGAAAAATTTTCTTTGTCTCAGGGACCCAGGTTGTTTGGACTTGTCAAACATCTGTGGCTTTATCCTGAATGTGCCATCGGACTACAAGTTGGGGTTTGTGATGCTGCCACTGCGGCGCCGGCACTGGATCACCATCCGGCAGATACAGGGCAACTTCTATAACCTGGACTCTAAGCTTGAAGCACCACAGTTAATAGGAAGGGTAAATATTATTTGTTATTATAAAGGTATTAATTCATTGATGTGACAAGTCTCTCTGTTGGGCAAAAGGCCTTTAATGAGACAAAAAGACTTGATAATACTTTAATCAAATCAGACTTCAAGAAAAGTATTTATTTATAAAATAATTCCTTCAACTTTCAGAGCAGTGATCTAATAGCATACCTAAAAGAGCAACTGGATAGTAAAGAAAAGGAATTGTTTGTCGTGGTGAGCAGGGAGGTGGAAGAGAAGCAGCTGTGGATGCACCAGTACAATGTACAGCACAATAAGGCTCCACAGAACCCTGGGATCATGTTGACTGAGAGTCAGTGTGACAGCCCTGCTGACAGTGTGTCCTCACTATCACACTACGACTACAGAAATCGTGACGCCGAGTGCCTCAAAGTGACAGAAGTGAGGACCATTGTTGCCAGTGGAGAAAATGATTTTAATGCGTGAATTAGACTTGGTAATACTTTCCACAGACTGCTTGTGACCATATAGCAATTTATAATGTGTTCACAGATTTATACTGTAAGTGTGTTGTGTATTGAGAAGATACTTTCATAAGGTTTGGTGTCGGTTTGTATCTGATAAGGAATCTGGCTGTTTAGACATAATTGCAGTCTGTTGTTTCAGTACTTAATAAAGTATTGTTCAAATTAATTTATTGATAATATATTGTTTTTATATGCACTTTATTTTTGTTTTACACAAATAATGTTGAAGATTGCAGCATATTGTTGTTTTTATTTAATTATATTTTCGTGTTACATATGGCCTAAGGTTACAAATAGTAACAAACTTAGTGAATCTAGATAGATCTTGCCTTAAATAATGGTCTTTCTATAGCAATATGTTAAAGACTGTAAAATTATATATGACATCTGATCTTCATAGTGTTTCAATACTATTAGAGGTCTTGATCTTTTTAATAAAATAATAATAGAAAGCAGTGACAACAATAAATAGTTGTGATAGCAATTGATACTATGTCTGTTAAATGTTGTAATACTGTTTCAGTACTATGCCAAATATGATAACCAAACTGTTTCACTCTATATTAAAAAATAACTTGGCCAAAATAATAGATTAATGTTGTTACAGATAACTTTTAACTCTAAGTTTTGTTGTTTATATACTTTAAGTAATTACTTATACATTCTGAAGGCACTTACTTTGTTTTATAGCACAATTTATTTGTCTCGTCTTGTTTAACGTCTTTACAAATACCTACGTATCATCACATGGGCTCTGTTCACATAAAAACTAGATTATTTACTACACTTTCGCGCTATATTTACCGGTCCGTTGAATGCGTGCCCCTGCCCTAACCGGCCTACCGCACCGCTGAGTCGCCCGCTCCGTACCACAAGCAACGCCCGCTCTGTACCATAAGCAACGCCCTCTCCGTACCCCATAAGCCACGCCATCGCAAGCGCGTGTGATTATAAGGGTGCGTTTCCACAGAAGCGGAGCTGGGCGGAGCGGAGCGGAGACGTGTAGGAATCGTCCAATCACAGACGAGACGAGTGACGCGATGAGGATTTCACTCATTGTGATTAGTCGATTCTTGCACGTATCTGCTCCGCTTCGCCCAGATCCGCTTCTGTGGAAACGCACCCTTAGTTATTCGGCATCTTAATATTCTTCAGTTTTCTCGATATTTGGAGTGACGTCACATCGTCAGTGGCTAACATAGCGCAAACAATTTCATGCCTGCTTTATGAAGTTTTAAGATTTTTTCTATTGAAATATCTGAATTTAAAGTATTGAAATTGAACAGGGCCTCGTTCAGCAAATGTCGTATAACCCTACGTGACAAATTCCCAATGGATGATGATTATTTCAAATTAATCGTTATTGAACTTCTCATAAGTTTTTTACTACATATATTAAACTTTACTGTAAATATATTTTTCCAAAAAAATAATAAAATAGAAAGTGTGATGATGGATTTGTGGTATTTTATTTATCATTCTCTGACATATTTACTAGTTGTATATATACGAATCATACGATGTGGCCACAATCTGTCTGTTTCTAATCGAAAAAGTCAACAGAGCCTAGATTGGGTGACTGTTTCAAATCAAAGACTGTTTCGTTGGTCTAGAGGACGTAAGCGCGACTGCCGAGCGCGCAGCGCAGGCCACAGCGCGAGCTGGCGGCGGGAGGGCTGGTATTTGCTTTGTTGAATGTTGACTAAAATAGCCGTTCTTATATTTGGTCATCATAAAAAAGGAGAAACGAAGCTCGTCTGCCGCCAGCTCGCGGTGTGGCCGCAGCCGTCACCTTGGATTTTCATTTTGACCTCACTATCGGTTTAAGCACCCTCGAAAACCATGAAAACTATCTGCCTCTCTCTCTATTAAATAAAATAAATATCACGTAACGCTTTTTCGTTACATGACGATTTGTACCAGTTTACTCCTACCACAGTCCACAAGCTGCATTAAAAAACTTCGTTAAAAAAAATAGTGCATAAAACGCCTCTGCCTACCCCTTGGATATTTAAGACGTAGGTAATGCTTTATCCCAGAAAGATACCGAAATGGATGGTCTTTGTGAAATTATCTGTCCATCTAATGGGCACATCAGGCGAGGCGCAGCGCTGCTGCTTCTGCTCGACGAATATCGACCTTGCACTATTTGCAATAAAGATAAGAATAAATAAAGTTTTACTAGCCCGAGACCGCATCAAAGCGAACAGAGGCGCTTTTCTTAGAGTTAGAGTCGGGTTATTTATTTTCGACAAACGCGATGTAAAGCGCAACGCACACTTGGGCAGGCGCATTGCAATAATCCTCGTACATTTTGTATGAACTATCGCACACTACTGGCGGGCTGCAACATGTTTTATTTGCGTTGAAATGCGTTACAGCCCGCCAATAGTCTCCGCCGGCCCTATAAATGATTCGCGCTGTCAGCTGTGTGCGAACATTCGATATCTTGCTAGTACGATGTCCCAATAAAAAACAGAGATATAAATCTAAACTTTATTATCAGCGACGTTGGTACAGTTGTTGTTCTTGGAGATGATGAGTCTATCGGGGTCCAAGTGAAGCTCCTCCATGATGGCGTAGATCTGCGCGCGCACCGGCGCCTCGATCTCGCGCCGCCGACCCAGCACCCAGATGTGATCTGAAGTTAATGAAGTCACGTTAGCTATTGATAATAGGTCCCCAGCTATCCTATTAATTTCTTTATTCAGGCAACCATGACCACAGAGTTTTAGTAATCACTTAAAAACTAAACAGGGTGGCAAGGAAATCGACGCGCAAACTGAAACCATGAATTCAGCACATGATTCGAGACCCCCTAAAGTAGAAATATATCGTCGGTTATCAATAAAAAAATTGCTGTTTCATACAAAAGTGCAGGATCTACGCGGTCAAAATGTATGGAACAGCTAATTTATTTTTTAACAACCAACGAACAATTTTAACCCTGCGTTGAAATTGTTCGTCGGTTATTCGGGTTTCAAATCAACCATAAAGGATTCAGAATCATGTACTGAATCCATGGTAACAGGTTGCTTGTCGATGTCCCTGCCATGTAAACACGACAAACAAAAATAAAGACTTCAAAAGGCAAATAAAAATGCCTTTAAATACCTACTGCCTAAATGACAGCTATGGATTGAGCCGGTGAAAGTAAACCTCCACCAGAACTTTTTAGGAAGTTTTCTTCCTTTTTTTGGTCAAAATATTTGGAGTAGTAATCTACCACTGTACATAATTATGTGCCTATTAGAAAGATGACTAACTTTTGTTTAACGAAACTGAGCTTTACTCATACTAACTCAAATTCTAAAGGTCGTTTAACATCCCGGTAAATAGGTACACTAGTTTTGTATAGGTACCTACTATAGTGATTAATGCATTTGTTTCTAGTTCATGAAAGAAAAATTAATTATAGGTACTTAGCCATCACGCATCGTTAGATAGGTATTATGACGATCTTTGAGAAGAAATGCGGAAATCAATAAATTCATTCAACCAATAGCGAAGTTGTGGGTTCAAATCCGGGCAAGTACCATTGTGACTTTCAATTCATATGTAGGTAGGTACTTTCTAAATTTATCTTGGGGATCACTGACATCGGTGAAGGAAAACATCGTGAGGAAACCTGGATTTGTAGTTAATATAAGCCTGAAATCGCCAACTCGTCTTAAGAAGGCGTGTTGCTCAGTGATTCAAGTCTTCTCTGTATGAGAAGAGGCCTTTGCCCTGCAGTGGAATAGTCACAGGCTGGCAGTCTTATTATTACATTAGACAAAATACCTGAGTGTGCGATACTGACGCTGGTACAAGACCACACGATGGCGAACTGCTCGTAGTCCGTAAACAGCACGTGGTAGACGCCGGCGCCCGGCAGCAAGCGGCCGATGACGTACGGCACGCGGTTGTCGAGCTTGTAGCGGAAGATTGACGACGCGTTGTGGCTCGGGATGCCGATGCCGTACGTCGTTGATGGACCGTTGGTCCTGAGGATTGGAAAATGTTTTTGAATACAATCACAAAGGAGGTTGCGCAGCGTATAACTTCTTTCACTATCTCTATTTACCGTCATCTCGACTCAAGAGCAGGCCCATTTATCCCTTTGTAACCGGGAGTAAAAATTTCGCATAATAATAATAATAATAATAATTTATTGCAATTAGTACACACAGAGAAAACACAAGCATTACATTACACAGAGAATCATTTAAATGCTAAGTTCAAATGGATCAGTAAAACGTATTAATCCTTTGGAAAGTGTTCAGAGGTCCTGGGAAAAATAAGTACTGGAAAAAATCTCATGCAACCTGGTCTTCAGCAGTCAGATCCTCACATACGTGAGGTTCAGGAATAATTTGATAGTCGCTCGATCGTGTTCAGAATTTTGTAATGTCGAAACTCACGATCACTTCAACTCGGTTGGAAAGGGTTCTAAAATTAAAATAACTCAGAAGTAACTGACTAGAACAGAAACAAAAACCCTCTTAGCCATATAATGATTTGTACAATCAACCTATCGATTCTTTAGTGTTACTCTTTCTTCCACCCTTATAGTTATAGTCATTCACATTCTTAAATCTCATATCTCAAATCTTTCATCACGACATTTTCTTCACTCCTCCGCATCACATATTCAAATACCATGACAACCGATTCCCACACAGCATCTCCTTTAGGTTTTACCTACTATCCATATCTACTTAATAAAATCTTAAATTCATTAATTCACCTACATACAGACATCGTACAGCCTAAACCTCTTTGTCTAGAAGCATGTTATTTTGCACAAGAAAATGAATGTGTATGTGTGTGTGCGTATGTTTGTTACTTCTTCACGCTCAAACGGCTGAACCAATTTTGATGAAATTTGGCACACAAATAGTTTATAACCAGGATTAACACATAGAATACTTTTTATCCCGATATTCCTACGGGATCGCGGGGCGCAGCTAGTTTATAGATACAGCGAGAGTGAGCAGTACGTAATGAGGTATGAAAGTTTGTATGAAATTTCGTCAATTTTACCGATGGGAAATGTGAATGTGTGGAAATGACTTACCATTTGTTAACTGTATTGATATTGATGCGCAGGTAGCCCCGCTCGTTGAGCGATACGTTGAGCTCGGTGCAGCTTGCCGTGATCTCCACGAGGTAGAACGATCGCTCCACCTCGTACCAAGTGCCGGTCATCTGGAACATGGCGGATTTAATTGGTACAAAACATTACAGAAATGGCATATCATCTCATATCTCATCATCGTTTAGTCCACGGAGTAGATATGGTAGGTAGGTACACCTGCCAATTATGTTTAAGTCCAATGTGAGCCTTTTGCCATCACCCGGGTATAAATCCAGACTCCGGGCTGCTACGGAGTAATTCCACATCGAAAAACCGAATAACACTATCTCCGACCTGGGAATCGAACTCAGGACAGGACCTTATGCACAGTAGTAGCGCTTGCGACCACTGAGCAACGAGGCAGCAAAACCCACAAAACTACGACAAAACTTTACCTATAAGTGCTTACTACCTACTATTTGAATAAATTAAAACCTTTCAGAACAACGAAATGAAATCCTAGCAGCGTCAGTTTCGCTGAGATTCCTCGTAATGAGTATGAGTGCCAGTTTTGCTGAGATTGCTCCTCATACTGATGAGGAGGAATAACTACTTACAATAAAGCTGAAGAGTTTGTTTTTTTGTTTGAACACGCTAATCTCTGGAACTACCAGTCGGATTCGAACAATTGTTTTTAACTAGCCGAATTCTTGAGGAAAGTTATAAGCTACTAGCGACCCGCCCCGGCTTCGCACGGATGCAATGGAGAAACACTGATAATTTTAGAGCTATTATTTCTCGTAAAAAGTATAGGATAAAAAATGGTTATTGTGGGTTATCCCTAAGAGATAGACATATACCACTGTGGACTTTTTTGTAGACCTTTTTAAGGTGTACAATACTGTAGTACATTATTCTGATCTATCTCGACGGGTTCAGCCAGCGTTTACAATGTAAGCGCAAAAAAGTGTGTTTATTTACGACATCACATTAGAAACCTCTAAAATTATCAGTGTTTCTCTACTATATTATGCATGTATTATACATGTAAACCTTCCTCTTGAATCACTCTACCTATTAAAAACACCGCATCAAAATCCGTTGCGTAGTTTTAATGATCTAAGCATATATAGGGACAGACAGACAGGGAAGCGACTTTGTTTTATACTATGTAGTGATTTAACATCACGCTACAGACCCTAAGGAGCCGAGCAATGAGAAAAAAAAGTCCGAAAGAACGCTAAGCGAAAAAGAACTAATAGGAAAATCAGAACTTGCGATGCGACGCGGAGGGTCGGGGCCGACGGAGTTTTATAAAAATGCGGCTGATATTTTAGTATTAAGTAGGTGAATCAAATATAAACAGGACTTTTTTTATTACTGGTCGCTGAGTGAAGTGACGCGCTTGGTGCTGTTGTATGTGTTAGGGGGGATCATCTAGGGGAGGGGGGTATACTGCTCCGGCTCACTTTAGTTTATTGCGCGCCAGTAGCATCATGTATGAGCAGGAGGTATATAAGTCTGTTGAGCAACGACTTATCATAATTTTTTTAACACGGGAGGGCATAAAACCTTCCGAAATTTTGCATCCATTGACTCGACAGTTCGATAAGAATACGCTTTCAAGAACTCAAATGTAGGAATGGCACAAAAAAAAAAATTCAAGTGGAGGACGCCGTTTTCACACTGACCAGATAGTGGAATCATTTATGTGCAATTGGCTAAAGGCACGACCGACTACATTCTTCGATACTGGCATCAAGAAACATCCCCTGCGCTGGGAAAAATGTGTTAATAGAAGGGGAGATTATGTAGAAAAATAAAATATATTCCTTTTTTTTTACGAGTATAATAATACGTGCGTATATTTTTTTACTTAAGTCCGGTTTATATTTGATCCACCCACGTATATTGTTTATCTGATGAGTTCCACGCGAACGAAGTCACGGGAAGAAGCTATTTGTAATAAAGTGTACTTTATTCTCTTCGTGCGTGAAGCGAATCTGAAAATGCGCAGCGCAGTGCCGACATGTTTTTCAAGGTAATATAAGCAGAAACACATCTCAATTACCTAGCGTCGCCTAGTAGACTATCACCTTTCTGTGGATATCCCAACAATCGTGTTACCTGTTAAGATTTTAGTTTAAAAAGTCATGCCATGTCGCATATCGCATTGTTGCCAATAATTCATACTTTTCAAGTAGGTTCGTTACTTTCTTTCATTCTTTTCGACTGTAAATTGTGCACAATACCGACTGGCCATCAGTCAGGTGTTTATTGATTTCTGTTTTAAACAATATTTGTATTCAGTCTCAGATAATTATAAGATAATTATAAAGTTCTGGAACAACAATTTTTTTGAGGATCTTTTTATACTAATATAGCCTAAAATTTAACTTAGAATACATAACGCTTAAGTTGATAGTTGAGTGAATAGGCTATGGAATGTAAATTATCTGAGATTAGATTATGAATTAAAGATATATAAATAGACAGATTAAGAATTCCCTAAATTCTAGAAAATTGTTGTCCAACACTGGAAATTTTTCCTGATTCGTGATGGGTGATTTTAAAATCATAAATATCACAGACAGAGGCCAGACCCGGAATAACTACCTGAAGGCAATACATATAGTTTCTTGCGAGAATGGAACCTGCGGCACATGCGTGTGCTGCAGCTGGAGCCAGTTACCTATTCATTCATAAGCTAACTTTGCCACAGTAAGAACTCCTATTGTGGTTAAAAACGTTGCACCTATTTGAAACCGATATTATGAAATTAATTAAATTTGATACACTTTTGGCCTTGGTAAACAGGAAGATAATATTGATTTTATAGTCGACGTAGGAAAATGAGGAAGTCTTTTTGTTAGTCAAAAAAAGTAATCGTTGCTAGTTAAATTTTAAATAATTGAAGTTCGTCGACCAACGATTTAATTGAATATTTATACGATTCAGGTATGCCCTTTTCGTGAACACATTTTTGAGGAAAATACCTATCATATTAGTGAGAAATATTAGGTAACATCATTAGTATCTTTTCCAGGGAAATTGCGATAGTGGAGAAAAGGTTATCGCTGGTTCTCCTTAGTTTCTTCATATAGGTAAAATACATTCTAATTCATTACATATTCGCATGTTGTTTTTCAGAATGCATTCATTTAGGCATTGACATTTAGTTCTATCAAAAGAATATACCTACAGGATCAAATTAAAATTGTTAGAGAAACTCCGCAGGCGTAATATGTATCGATATCTAAACACGATAAAACAAAACAAAATTTTATTTGATGAGATTTTTTGGGGTCATCGACCGTACTAACATATTTTTATGGTACTGGCACTACTAAATTGAATATTACCTTACCTACATAATATGTATACCAATTAAGTTTTTTTACTGCTAGCGCATAATAGATAGTTAGTGTAACTTTCCGAATTGTGGTCGCTTCCTTCCGATTTACCTAGTAGGTACAGACGCCAGCACATCAAGCTACTACAATCTGTCAGATTTATTTAATAGATTTTCATCTTTAGCGCTAAAGTATAAGGTTCAAAGTTGATTGAGAAAATCTGACAGTTTCGGGTAGCTTGATGTGCTGGCGTCTGTACCTAGAGAGTGTTATGCATTATGTTAAACATATGCATGGCTGCGTGTTAACCGCTTGACATTCGGACTTAAGCAGGTTACAAGGTGACTGTTTACAATTTCAGAATAATATATGCAGACGGAGCGTCTACGCGTCACATTTGGACAAATCGGGAGCAGTCCCAATGTGTACAAATTTATCGAGTAGACCGTCCTTCTAATACAATATAGTTTAAAAAAAAAACAAAAAAAAAAACACGCTTTAATAGCAAATCGAACTAAAAATCAGAAATAAAATTTTAATTTAAAATTCTAAAATAAAAATAAAGTTATGAAAAGGAAATTAATTTAATTGTAAAAAAGCTGGGGTGCTTTTTTTTCATATTTCTATACTAACTCTACGTTTACAAATAACTACTATATATTTACAACAATCAATATCGAGCACCCCACGCTTTTTTTACAATGAAATTAATTTTCTTTTCATAACTTTATTTTTATTTTAGAATTTTAAATTAAAATTTATTTTCTGATTTTTAGTTCCATTTGCTATTAAAGCGTGTTTTTTTAAACTATAAAAATAGTTTTAAAAAAACAAAAAAAAGATAGGTATTATCTTTTTTTTGTTTTTTTAAACTATTTTTTTTTCAACTTTTTTATCAAAACATTGTGTCGTTGATAAGTCTACAACGTTTAAAGTAGATCTGATCGCTTAAAGTGGCGCAAAATCGAGCCCAAACGAGTCGAGACATACAAACAAACAAACATACAGGTGGTTTCACCTGTATGTTTGTTTGTTTGTATGTAACTGACTCTCCGCTCTGATAAAAGCGTGTTAATAAAAGACCACAGCACAGACAATATTATCCTACTAGCAAACATAGGGTGTAAATTGGTCCTTCTAGAAATACCAATTTCAGACCATTCTACCAATGCAGACCAATTTAGAAGACCGAAGGAAATAAGAGGAAAAGGAGTTAGCAGAGAGCTACCTAATCAGAGGATAGCTTTGGCGGTTCCAACATTTTCCGATTCCGAAAACATGAAAAGTGGAATGACCTCTTTTGGCACACATAATATTGAGATGCAAACTTATTAGTGGCAGTGGTTAGCAGTAGAATTTGAAATATCGTGGGAAGGAAGTACGTATGAGGTGAATGTATAGTACACGAGTTATGGGGCAAGCAGAAGCACAGGGGCCGTATTACGAAGTATTAATGCCATCATGATTCCAGTGCGAAAACGGGATGGTGCTATCGGTCATGTATAGTTCCGTCTCTCTCTTACGCTGGAATCACGATGGCATTAAACGGTCATAATACAGCACCAGGACTCCAAGTAATATTTTACAATATACTGCTTGGTCAAGAATAGAATAGAATAGAATAGAATACTCTTTATTATGTACACCATATAGATTACAGACATAAATATAGAAATATTACAGAGGGTGACACAATGGGCGGTCTTATCGCTAAGAGCGATCTTTTAAAGACAACCAAGGGATATCGTGTTACATATACAGATAGATAGTCGCTCCATAAAAAAATACTGGTATTCAGCTATCAGCAATCCGGTTAGACTGGAAGGAAAAGCCTAGGTAGATGATGGTGTGGTTGCTGGAGAGTCTGTTAGGACGCTAGACAGTCAGTAGCAAAAAGCCGCGTATGTGAGAAGTGTCTCTCTACGTTTTAGGGGTTAATATTATATCTAACTATCAACGTTTTAGGGATTAACAGTTCCCAATAACAATAATGCGTTTAGATATGTGTAAACATAAGTGGAGTAAACTAATTTACATATTTAGTGAACTCTGTTGAACACAAGTTCCCTATAACTTCGAGCCAGCAAATACCTACGCTTACGAATGTTACCGTTACAATACAAAAATGCACTGTAATGTACGGCACACGTGATAATGTGCAATGTGGAGCTACTCACCCGCTGTATGTCAAAGTTGGGCAGCGGCGGGTAGACGGGGCACTTGCCCAGCCCCGTGCTGATCACGGCCTTGATGATGGTGCAGAACAGAACACAGTATATCCTGGTCGCGGTGATGCTCGAGCCTTCCATTGCGCGCTAGTGCCGCGTGTCGAGGAGCGTTCAGTCGCGCAGTCCAACACTTGTTATGTAAACACCAGACATTATTTGTACAACACGAGATTGGTCGCCGCCGCGCCCGCACTCGCCACTGCACGGAATACGATCGATAGCTGCGATCGTTATTCATTAACTTACGAGCCGGCTCACACGTTACGAGACGGTCGCGGCACGATAACGGAGCGTGACGTCATTCACGTAACTGATTGTGATCAGCTGCAGGACTTCGCAACTAGGATGAGTTAGGCACGGTCAGGTATGCTAACTAAATATTTAGTAATCAAGTTATGAAGCGTGTCAAAATTGCATGTGTGCTGAAATTACTTAAATATAAGTGAGCGCTAGGAATGTTGGACGATTTCTTTTTACAAAATACTGTTGTTTCTGGAACTAAAGTTTTCGTAACAAAGTCTTTCACACTAATTTAATTTTGTAAGCTTAATATTTTTTTTTTCATTCGAAATTATTAAGCTTCGATTTGTTCCAATTTTTGACCATATGTAGTTAAAGCATGGGGCCCGTGGCTAAACAAGATAAACATAACAGCCGCACAGGTCGATCGATCAGGTTAAGCTACGCTTACCGCGGTTGGCCTGTGGATGGGTGACAAATGATAAATGATAAATGATAAATGATAAATGATAAATGATTTATTTTCTGTAAGTAGGTTTGTACAAACACTTTTACATGTCAATCATATTTTTTTAAACTAGATGAGGTCGGCGTTTCCTATCTGACTACTCTGAGAAGAAAGGCCGAAACAAACTCAGAGGTCACAGTCTCTTTTAAAGTCCAGACATAATCTTGGTCAGATCATGTGAAGACCATGTAGATTGGTGTCTGAAATGGTCTTTTGAGTAAAGAACCACACAGATTGAGCGGACCTGTCCAGTCAGTGCACGCATTTGTCAAAAATCGTGCAGCTCAACTCAGAACTTGAGGAGCCGTACGATTCGACGAACAATACCAATGAAAGGACATTTGGGTAGGCCGCATAAATTACTCAAACTGCCAGATCATGATTAAAACTAACTAAGAAGGAAAACAGAAAAAAGAAATGACCCACATAGTCTTCACACTCACAATAATAATAATAATAAAAAATAAGATACTTTACAAAGTAAATATCCATGTCATTGTTTATATAAAATTCATCAATGTCAATGTGTACATAAAAATCCGGACATAATCTTTGATCTTTGAGGACTATGTAGATTTGTGTCTGAAGTGGTCTTTTGAGGAAAGAACCACACAGATTGAGTGGACCTGTGCAGTCAGTGCACGCATTCGTCAGTAACCGTGCAGCTCAACTCAGAACTTAAGGAGCTCAACGATTCGACGAGTAATACCAAGGACAGGACATTTGTGTAGACCGCATAGACCGCTCAAAGTGCCAGACCATGATTAAAACGGAAACCCACATAGTCATCACATTCACAATAATTAAAATAATATAAGACTTCAAACAGTAAATGTTCATGTCATTCTGTATATAAATAGATATTTAGAAAGAGAAAAAACAAAAGTGTAAGTCAGCAAAAAATAAAAAAATAAACAACATTCACTGTCTAGACCTATTGGAGCAGCTCAATCCCAAGCTTTTTTGTCCTCAATATAGTCTTTTACAGTATAATAGGCTTTCTGGCATAGTTTTAACTTTATAAAAGATTTGAATTTATTAATGCTTAGTTCTTGAATGTGGCTAGGAAGTTTATTATAAAAACGTATACATTGGCATCTAAACGAGCCACCTATTTTCTTGAGCCTTGTTGTAGGAACAACAAATTTGTGTTTGTTCCTAGTATTTATGTTATGGATATCACTGTATTTTTTAAACAGATTAATATTTTTATGTGCATACAAAAGATTATCATAAATGTACTGAGAAGGCACAGTCATTATATTAATCTCTTTAAACTTGTCTCTGAGGGAGTGTCTAGGACTTAATTTATAAATAGAACGAATTGCCCTTTTTTGTAAAATAAAAATTGTCTGAATATCGGCGGCATTTCCCCACAGCAGAATACCGTATGACATCACACTATGAAAATAACTAAAGTAAACTAAACGGGCTGTCTCTAAATCAGTTAAATCACGAATTTTCCTAACGGCGTATGCTGCAGAGCTAAGCTTTCTTGACAATTTATCTATATGGGGGCCCCATTGAAGCTTGGCATCTAAAGTTATGCCTAAGAATACTGTGGAATTTTCGGGTTTTAACTCTTCACCCTTTATGAGAACACTAGTTTCTACTTGTCTAACATTTGGTATCGTAAACTTAATACATTTCGTTTTTTTTTCGTTAAGAAGTAGATTATTAACATTAAACCAGTTAACTACTTTTGCGAGGGCACTATTTATATTGTCAGTAACCAGCTGCTGACGTTTGAGTTTAAATAAAAGTGAAGTGTCATCTGCAAACAACACTATATCATGTTCATCCTTTATGAGGTAAGGCAAGTCATTGATATAAATAATAAATAAAAATGGTCCAAGTATTGAGCCCTGTGGGACCCCCATTCTTACTACAGATCCGGGTGACCTTTTCCCGTTAACATCAACTCTCTGAATCCTATCACTTAAGTAAGAAGTGAGAAGATCCAGAGAGGCGTTCCGGATTCCGTAGTGGTGAAGTTTCCTGATTAAGGTTTCATGAAGAACACAATCGAATGCCTTTGACAAATCACAAAAAATGCCCAAAGCATCGCATTTGTCCTCCCATGCATTATAAATATGTCCTAAAAGTTCAACTCCGGCATCGGTAGTTGAACGACCCCTTGTAAAACCGAACTGTTTATTATTCAGTAATTTATTGTTATTGAAAAATCTTTGCAATTGATTTAAAATAAGTTTTTCATAAATTTTACTAAAGGTGGGTAGTACGGAAATAGGTCTATAATTAGTAGGGTCTGATGTACTACCCGATTTAAACAACGGTATTATTTTACTGTGTTTCATAAGATCAGGAAACTCACCACATTCAATACAATTATTAAATATATCAGCTAAAGTAGGTGCTACAATGTTTATAATTGTCTTAGCAACATCCACAGAATTGCCCCATAGATCTGCAGTCTTTTTAACATTTAACATGTGAAAAGTTTTAATTATATCTGTACAAGTGACAAATTCGAAGTGAAATTCCGAATCACAAACTGGAACGTTTTCCTTAAGTAAAGACTCTGCAGCAGTGGGTGATGAGCTTAGAGATTTAGTAGTTACCACGGGAATCTCTGTAAAGAAATTTTCAAAGGCCGCGGCGACCTGGGAATCTGATCTAATTACATTGTCATCAATAGCAAGGCTGTAGTCACTACTTCGGTTGCATGACCTTCCTGTTTCGCTATTAATGACATTCCAAGTCATTTTAATAATGTTATTACTATTTTTAATTTTTGAACTCAAATAACGTGACTTGGCCATACTACAGACTGTTTTAAATATTTTAGAATAATTTTTAACATATAAATTAAATTCAGCAGTGTTTATACAAATTCGTTCATCATATAATTCATAAAGTCTTTTTCTACTTTTATGTATACCAATGGTGGCCCAGTCACTGAAGGAAGCGTTACTATTGACTGATAATGTCTTTGGAATGAATGTTTTATCAAATTGTGTGCAATATATATTAAAAAAATCATTATATTGTTTGTTAGGGTCATCATTAGTCAACAAAAGTGGTAATTTTCTTAAGAGTTTAGTTTTAAATGTTTCTAAGCGTTTAGTTGTTTTTGGGTTAACAGTGATATCTTTTTTAAAAACTTTTTTGTTTTGATTTATAATAGTGATCAGCTGTCCGCAATGATCTGAGTCTATTAAATTAATCATTTCTTTGTGATTTGGTATAATGTCTGTATAAATGTTATCTAGGCATGTGGCACTAGTAGGAGTTATTCTAGTGGGCTCCAAAAATAGGTTAGCAAGATTGTATGACTGAAACAAACTTATGATTTTAGTACTTAACCCAGAATTTTCTAACAAACAACAACAATCTTTACATACCGAGACCCCTCCGTGCCTCGGAAAGCACGTTAAGCCATTGGTCCCGGCTGTCATTCGTGGATCTTTGACAGTCGTTATGGATAGTCAGAAGCCCGAAAGTCATCAAACCAGACTTACCAAGGGGTATCGCATTACCCAGTAACTGGGTTGTGGAGGTCAGATAGGCAGTCGCTCTATGTAAAAATATACTGGTATTCAGCTGCATCCAGTTAGATTCGAAGCCGACCCCAACATAGTTGGGAAAAGGCTAGGCAGATGATGACGATGTTGTTAAAGCATATCATTCCTCTACTACGACGACAGTGGAAAAAATGTCATAAGAATATGTTTTCATCACCATCATCATCTTTGGCAGCATTGTTCCACCCACTGCTCAGTATAAGCCTCCCCCTTTTGTGCCATACTTCCCTGATCTGTGCGAGTCAATAATGAATATATTTTCGTTATACAGTGGCAGGGACAGCGACGCGCAATCTGTACTATTTTTAATTGATTATAAAAAAAAATAGTTTTTCCTTACATTTTGACCGCGTAGGTTGTATTGCACTTTTATATGTAAGAAGGAACGGAACGTTATGACAAGATAGTGAATTGAGATGTGAAGATGAATGACAGATGTGAAGCATAACTGGTGACAGAGATGAATGTACGAAATAGTCAAGGAGTGAAAGAGATAGTGAATAATGTTTAAAAATTTAGAAGGTGGAAGAGAATTGGGTGAAAACACGTTAGATGAAAAGACGAAAAATTAAATACAATAATTAAGAAGAAATCAGCAGTTTTATTCGAGAAAAATTGAACTAATCCCACATGTAATAGCTGATTTTTTTCATTCGGGGTTCGTTAATTCGTCATTGACGTCATGAAGACGTGACGAAGTAAATCATTAGCATAAGTGTGGGAGATCCTAAGCATGAATGGGAGAATCCCATCATGTGGCTAGCCTTTTCCCAACTATGTTGGGGTCGGCTTCCAGTCTAACCGGAAGCATGGGAGAATCTCATAACAAAAAAATAAGCAGCACTTAGTTGCGACACGGGGGGGTCATCAATTTACCAACAGTCGCTTATAAATGGTACCATTAAATATTTATTCCTAGTGAATAAGTTGTACGTAGATATATGCAAATGGACAGTGGACACAAACACGTCGTTTTCAAACAAGTGTATTGTTCTTACAATTAGATCGTGATATTTACAACTATATGTCATTCTATAAGCAAATATACAATATCACACAACATAGCTTACAACTAGAGACGAAACAAAACAATATACATAGTAGTATAGTCAACAACTCGATTATTTCATCTTAACATATTTACTGAACTTTCATTGATCTATAGCATTTCTCTTATGGGAAAAGTATTAATACTTATATGCAAAACAGATTATGACGAGTTGCAGCAGTCAAATTAAATTAGCTAGCGAAACTCTGAACACGTGATGGGTTTGATATCAAAACACGATAAAACAAAAAACCACAAAAAAAGGTTTTTTTGTGGTCAACGACCTCTGGTAGTTTGTTACTTGAAGTTTGAGTTGAGAAAAATCTGTTTTCTTTTGTTTTATCTTGATTAGATATCGAAACTCAACTGTGAAGTTTACAAAAAAAAAAAAAAGATTTTTAAGACTACAATAACAGCAGTGGATGACTTCACAAAAATAAACGAAAATCTTTAAATTCGTAATATCTTTTGAATGGAATGACCGATTTGAATAATTTAAAAAGTAATCTACAGGTATTGAAACAGTCTGAAATACGAATGTGTTCATAACACATTCATCACACTATTATGAATGGTGTGAAAACAAGAATCAGGAAATTCAGTATAAATATTTTGCTTACTTGTAACACACAAGTAGCGTACAGTGCCGTATTACAAACTCCTGGCGCCAGTTGACCGGAAACGATGTATACGGGAAGATAAGTTTTTTTTTTTAAGTAGGTAGGTACCCAAGACTTATTTTCACAAATCGAGCTTTAGAACGAGACTGTCCACACAGGTCATACCAGCGGCAACTCTATACAAAACTTTATTTTTTCTAACGCTCGGCTAGTCGGAAATTAAACGACGGGTACAGTCCGATTCAAACTTTACAGCGACTTCAACTTCATAAATGAATTGCGCACTGCACTGCGCAACGAGTAGCGCACTTCAGAGCCGCCATAAAGTTTGCATCGGGCTGTACAGCTGTTGCATTCCACAAACGCGCTGCAATCATTCCAATTACCTTATTACATTATTACAATAACATAAGTTACAAGACGCGCGCTCGTGAATGTCATTATCTACAGGGTGTAAAAAGATCCATCACGAAGCCATCACCTACACATTCTGTACATCAAACTAAGTAACGTTGTACAGACGCCAGCACATCAAGCTACTACAGTCTGTCAAATTTCTTAATTAGACATTCAACTTTATCGCTAAAGCATAAGGTTCAAAGTTGATTGGGAAAGTTTTACAGTTTCGGGTAGCTGGATGTGTCTGTACAAAAACAATTGCTGGGAAACAACTTAATTTTTTATGTGAAAAAGCGCTGTTACTGTAGCGCGTAATGTAACTCACGCAACACATTGTGCTTGCGAGTGCATGCAACGGTATATGAGTTATGGGGGTAATTAAAGCTATAACAGAAAAAAACTGGTTTTCGTAAAAAAAAAAAAAACAAATGTCAAAAAATGTTGGAACTTTGACCTTCAATATCTCCGTAGCCAGAAGGTTTTCAGGTATGGTCGAGTACAAACAATGATCATAATGGCAAGGAGTTCAAATAACTTTCGGCATCATTAACCTGTTAACCGGGGAATTCCGTACACGCTACTGTTTAAGTTTGACGTATTTATACGTCCCGCTCGGTTAACAGGTTAAGGGTCTTTTTACACCCGTTATAATTTTTCACAGCCGATCACCATTTAATATTAAGCGCTATGTCTGACTTCTCAACGGCATGGTAGGCAGTGTGCAGCATAGCTCGCGCCTTGTCGGAGTCCTTGCCGTCAAGCCACTCGGCGTATAGCTTGCGAACCAGCTTGCTGTCTGCTGGCACAGCGAGAGGCAGCTGGGAGTACATGGTCTCCAGTTGAGCGACGAGCTCGCGGCCACTCTCGCCGCTCACCGGCCGGACTTGCGCGCCGCCGTTTAGACATCCTAGAATGTTGAAAGTATAGGTTATACCATCACTACGAGTGGTTTGATCGGCTTTTTCTAATTTACCCGCCCCCGTCTATCATTTCGACGTTAGTCACTAAAGATTCCATTCTAATAAAGACGCCATCTTAAAAATATGTAAACATTTAAAGGGGTTTTGGCAATACAGAACCCTCAATATTTTTAAATAGATAACCCTTTCCAACCCAGTTGAAGTGATCGTGAGTTTCGACTTTACAAAATTCTGAGCACGATCGAGCGACTATCAAATTATTCCTGAACCTCACGTATGTGAGGATCTGACTGCTGAAGACTAGGTTGCATGAGATTTTTTCCAGTATTTTTCCCAGGACCTCTGAACACTTTCCAAAGGATTAATAAGTTTTTACTGATCTATGCGAAATTTTTACTCCCGGTTGCAAAGGGGTATGTTACGATACGACAAAACATTATTAGCATTGGTTAGCGATGTTATAAAAAGAAATCGATGTGAAAGATTAGGTAAAGGCTCCATTGTTCTTTTGCAAAATAAATGATAAACCATTTGCAAAAGAACAATCGAACCTTTATTCTTTCACATCTGTTATCATCTGATATTTACCAATTCTTTATGAAATATCGATAAGAAAGACGCTTTTGATCTATCTGTTATATCTCAAATGCCAACTAAACTGAATTGACATACCTGAGGGGCACGCCATGACCTCTACGTAGTGGTAGGGCGACTTGCCGCGCTTGAGCTTCTGCACCAAGTTCTGAATGTTGCGGAAGCCGTTGGCCACCGCGAACCGCAGCACCTCCTTGCCGTCCTTCTCTAGCGTCACCTCGCGGAAGTCAGGATTTCTAAATACATTGCATTAATATAACGGCAAACTTTCATTTTCCGAAGGGGAGTGGAAGCAGGAGTGTACAGCTACCATTTCACCTGACGTCCCGTGTAAAGGAAGGCGAGAAAGCCGTCATAAGTGCAAAATATTGGGCTGCTTGCTACTGAGACTTAAATAGTCAAAGAATTTGATAACACTGCCGGACCCGGGGATCGAAACCACCGCCCTAATTGCGGAACGCACTTTTAATCACAATCTGAGAGTTTTGACGGAAATTCACTATCCATTGCTTCATAGGTTTGAAAAATTCGTCTGCTCAACAACGTAAATAACGCAATGAACGTGGGTGAACTGTCAAAATGAAAGACATTGCGATGTATTGTCATTTGATGTGTGTTACGCGATTCCCCCACTGGACATGTTTATCAACCGCGCTTGGGACCAACAAAAGGTTAAGAAAATTTAAAACAGAAGATTCCGTTTCACCTCCTATAATTACAGTTGTTACGTAATGCTTCGCCCGGCGTGGGATCGCGACAGGTCAGGCGCAAAGGTCTTACATTTTTAGGTCGCGTAACATAGTTATGCACTAAACTCGAGGAAATAAACGAGTGTAGTGTTTGCGTCAGTCTGCAAACAATGCGAGGCTGGCCATTGACTAATTAGTAGCACACCACACAATGGCACACCTGTGTGTGGGGTCACACTGTGAACTGTGACGCTGGATGTCGTACGATACTGTTGCAACATAGGGGTCATTAATAGATACGCATTCAAGCCTCTGTAATCTACATTCATATTCTTTGACTTAGTTTTACACTTTAGGGTTCCGCAGTAAAACAAGGATCGCTTAAAGTTTCGCCAAGTCCGTCTACCTGTCTGTCTGTCGGCGGTTTGACTCAGACATTTTTGGTACTAAAAAGCTTATTGTGGCGTGGTTATACATATCAATGACGCCTACAAAATTGTGAAACAAACATCGGAATATTAGGCCTTAATATGGTCGTTATCACGCGTCTCCTTCTTCACCAGGAAAGTTGTAAAGTGGAATAGGGATGAAATACTCAAATCAAGAGTATTTCTGCCAAAATTATCACCATAATCTGCACTGCTAACTTTTCCCCAACTACAACTATGTTGGGGTTGGCTTCCAGTCTAACCGGATGCAGCTAAATACTAGTATTTTACATGGAGCGACTGTCTATCTGACCTCCACAGCCCCGTTACTGGGTAATACAATAGCCCTAGGAAAGACTGCTTTGTCAGACTTTCGGGCTTCGGACTACCCGCAACGACTGTCAAAGATCCACGAATGACAGCCGGGACCAACAACTTATCGTGCTTTTCGAGGCACGGAGGGGTCTTGGAATGTAAAGATGGTCACCCATCCACGGACCAACCGCGGCAAACGTTAACCTGATCGATCAAATCTCAAAATTATATAAAACGAATAAAAACATGTAGTACCTTAAATTCCTATAGACGAGCTGCGCATTACTCTCCCCAAACAGCTGCTCCGCGGCATACAAGAACACATGGTCTGCGTATCCTCCCGACCCAGTTCCGATGTGTCTGCGGAGTGCCGGCGGGGCTTCGCCCAGGGCTCCCCACGGCCAATCGAGCTCCGCCCCCGTGACGTCACTCAGGGACTTGTTGCTTACGTCTAGCATTTGTTCTAGTTCGACTAGAGGAAATTCAGAAATTATAGGATTAGAAAGACAGATATTAGTTTTGAAATCACAAACTCAATAATTATCATATTCATAAAAAAAACTCAAATAAAATTTATTTAGGATTTTTCTATTACAAATGGTCACTCAAAAAAACATAGATTACATATTCCTAAAGTTGATAGTTGAATAAGTAGCGGTGGCATGTCCTGTCCATCTTAAGTTCCTGAATTTAAGTATAAACATGGGGTCTTGAGGATGAACAGACTTCATTTAGGCACATACCATAGAATTCTGTCTGATCAAAGTGGTGATGATGCGAAGAGTGTGTGTATTTATGGTATGATAGCACTGTCATAGGTATCTATTGCGATTATAAAGGTTCTTAATTAAAGGACGAAGGAAGGAAGGGCAAGCACAAAATGTTACGAAAAAGCCGTTCGGCGAATTTGGCTGAATTTTTGGTACAATATAAGCTATAAAATAGTTTGAAGACTATAGGGCGTAAAAAAGAAATAATGCCCAGTTTTAGAGACAGAGCCATTTTTATTTTGAAGTGCATTTTATAGGCTATATTGCGCCAAAATTCCAGCCAATTTCGCCGAAGGGCTCCTTTAATAAAAAAAAGTACCTATAATGATACTTACTTGCAGTAATAACGCAATCCACATCGTGACAGTTGAGCATCTCGCTGTAGAAGTCTTCCCGGGACGCCTCTAGCTTCTTATCATAGCACGGCATGACGGTGACGTGGTATATCTCCCCCGGGGTCAGCTCTCTGCACTTGGACAGGTACTGCTTGACTAGGGAGCCCATAACTTGTTGCGGGGACTTGGAACTCGATATGTATGGTAAAATGAAGTTGCCGTGCGTTTTTTCTGCATAGCATACCCAACCTGTATGTACAGGGATTACAAAGTTGTATTTACAGTAAATACAAGTTTCGTATTTACTTTCTTGGCAAATAACATGTTACGTGCAATCCTGAAAAGCAGTGCATTGGATAATCAGAATAAAGCTCACGTTATTTTTACTATCCAGACGCCCCACGAGCAGTTTTATATCTGTGTTGGCGTTTCTACGTCCGTATTTGCACTCTATGACATTTAGATATACCTTGTACACTTACACTTTTAGTATAAGCATAATCAGTTGTCAATGTTCCCACTGCTGGGACAGGACATTCCGGTTTCCTCACGATTTTTTCCTTCACTGTTTTGAGAGCAGTGGTGTTGAAATGATTGCCACAAACTAAAGCACCTGGGTTCGAACCCACGACTTACAACTCGTAAGTTGGGGCCGGGGCTACCACTGCTCACTTTTAATATAAAAAGAGCAATTTGCAAAGTTATAACCAGTCTTCATGTGCCTATGCTTATTTACCTGGACAAGAGCTAGCAAGCATGGGCATGTTCTTAGAGCTGGGGTCCGTCTGCTGGTTCTGATAGCGTTGCAGGAACTCCTGCTGAGCCTCCAGGAGTGAGAAGTCCTCCGCTATCGTCATGTCCAGCACCAGGTCGGCACCTAAGCTCTTGAAGTACCCTGGACAAGTTACGGCAAGTTATATTGTAAGTACAGTCATGCAAAATGTTCTGTACCTTTCACATGCAATTATTAAATATCTCATAAAATGAGCAATACAATCTGTTGAACGGATGAACTCTGCCCATAAATACAAGCAGTACTTAAGCACTGTACATACCGAGTGGAGCACAGACCTGAGGATTTTATCTGATGACATTGAATAATAAACTTTTTTATCAGTTTGTACAACTTACTTAAAAGATGGACATCCTACAATTACAGATGCAACATCCTACAATGAGATTAGATAGCTTGTAGAGAGCTGCTTCTGATATCCTCATCGGGAGCAACAACTCTTCCTAGCAAGGTTTTACTAAAAAAAAAGTTATGTACAACTCTGGACTTTACTTATTAACAAATAAAGTGCATTATACAATGTCCTCAAAAAATGTAATATTATTCACTCTTTTCAGTACATGCAGAAACCATACTAGAATTAGAAACTCCAGTTTTGTTTGGTTTTGTTAGAAATAAAATATAAAGGCACCTGCTAACTTGTGAGTGGCCTCCTCTGGTGTCAGCTTGTACCGCAGTGCGAGGGAGAGGGTTGGCTGCGGTGACAGAGATATCACTATCAGGCTCACTTCTCTTATCACTCCCTTGTTATCTGTGTACTTCTTCTCAGAGAATACTCTATAAAAATATAAATAAAATTATTAAGAGCAGAAGTAATTCACAATGATTTTTCTCCAAGATTTCATTTTTATTTAGGTTTTCTTCTTGAGATAAATTATACCATGAATAAATGATAAATAACAATTTAACAAAACATTAAATTAAGATAAAATAACATGTGGCAATATTTTTGCTGTGTCATCACATATTTGCTCAGACACTTCACACCAATTTATTCATAAATGCTGTAAGATTACAAGGCTTACCGTAACAGCTCCTCCTGACTCTGCTTGGTGACCAGCACACTCTCCGCAGATGTGATGCATCCACTGCAGGCCAAGCAGTCTGCCAGGGTAATCTCCACTTTCTGTAGCTTCTGCTCCCTCCCGCTTGACACATCAAAGTATCCATCTTCACCAATCTTTATTTTTGCACCAGTTTTTGTCTTCGTTTTCTCGATTTTTACAGGTTTTATACATTCCTGTTGATAGAAGACTTTTGAAATACTACGAAATGATCACGATGGTGAGTGATGATAATGCAAACAACATCACATTGGAAACTTTTTGGTTATTTTTGTTAAGACCAAATAATAATGACTTGTTCTTTTTCTTTATATCAATGTCAAATTGTATTAAATTACACTCGCGTATTAAAAAAAAAGGCAGAATCGAACAGGAAATGTAACAAAACAAGTTATTTGTTTATAACATCTAGGTTATGTTATGTTACTCACTTGTGAAGGAGTTATAAAATCGTCGAGGTCAGTCAACTGTAACGCACCACTAAAGCGGGAAGCCATAATTTTTATCTGTATTCCTCTAAATTGCAATGTGTTAAACACTTTAATTTGAGTTTATTCAGTATAATTTACTATCGCGAAACGACACAGCTGATTTTGACATTAGTTTGCTTTTTTTTGGTTGCTTGACATTGACAGCTGAATTAAAACCAATATTGGCACAATGTAAATGAATTTTCTACCATGCACTTTATTTTGGTAGATTACAACAACAATTTACGGGGTGCTGAATGGGCTGATGAAGAAGCTTATAACTGAGTGTCCACTTGAGTCGCATACATATTGATGAAACTTAACAATTTGCTGAGTAAGTCGTACACGCAAGTTGGAGTTTAAGTCGAAAGCGTATTTATGTCTGCAAGTTTTAATGGTGAATTTCTACATAATTAAGTTTTTTTTTCTAGTAAAACAAACTGCCCGCAAAGTATACGGGCTATTTGTATCTACAATATTTAAAAACATAGGTCGCATAGTCGATAGTCGCAACTGAAGGGTTAAAAGTGAAAGAAATAGAACGTGCTAAATAGACGTACTGGTACCGTGGCATATCTTAAGGACGTCATAAAAATATTTTAAGTTCACTACCTTCACTTGCTACTTAAAATACTTAATATTTAACTATATACTTACTGCATACCAGTTTTGGCATACCTTCCATTATGTTGATCTAACTATCAAGATAATATGATGTCATTATAATCAAAGGTTGAAGATAAGCGCCAACCATGTTAAAATGTAGCCAGTAGCTCCCACGCGCAACCTTGGAGGATATGCTCATTATTTACTACCATTAGTAGTTTAGTACCAGCGACAGTGGCTGGCCACGCACAACCGTGCCACAGTGCACTGCGCTGAGAAAAATCAATCAGAATCTCCCGCCTCCGACGGTTTCCAAGGCAACGGGTAAACAGTGGGGAGACGTTGCATTGAACGGTCCACGGAGAGACGTGTCGTATTTCGACAATTTTGTGTTGTGTAGTGTTTTGTGTATTTGCGAATTTTATGGACAATGGCAGAAGAGGGAACTGCGGCTACAGCATTAGCACCAGAGAAAGTGATACATACATATCCTCTGATAAGGGTAACTTATATGAATTCTTTAAACATCAGCGTTTCTTCGTCAATGTTATTGTTCGTTGCTATCTACTGCTCTGCCTACACAACATACCTAAATAGAGTTATTGGGACATAACATAGGTACCTGCCTACAAGTGGGTACATACCTAAAAAATATACTTTAGTGAATCCCCATTGGTTCAATAAATTAATGTATTTTTATATATTCACTAGGTTATGCCAGATTCGATTACCAAACTACCAATCATAATAAAAGTAAATACTATAACTGCACGATAAAAACGGGCTAGCTCAAATACGATAATAAGCCTTCACGTAGGTAGGTACACCTCTGAACAACCTATGAAACGAATCATTGAGACCTATAAATACCTACATATTTAGGAAATAGTCGAATGCGCCCTTAGGGGGTAACATTTTTCTAAATGGAATAGGTAGGTATAATTTAATTTATATAAAATTAGGTATTTACCTACTACCAAATCGTTGCAAACTAGCGTGATATTGATTAAACGATGTGGATATTAAATTTCGGCGGAGTCAAGGCCCGAGAGCGGCACGACTTGGCTCGCTGCAACGCATCACTCGACCGGAACCCTTGGCTATAGAGTTACATACATATTACATACCCGTCCAATGATCTCACTGATTGATGAATAAAAAACCTAGAACATACTCAAACAGGTACCTACATACTTGGCTACTTCGTCTCGTTTGATCAACTCCAGTATTTTAATTTGACGCAGAAAGGGCTTTTTGAAGCTCCATTCCAAGTTGCTTCATATCAGTGGCGTAGTCCTAAATGGGAAGTAGTCAGTTAGTAGAAGAAACAGAAGTAGTTAGTCCCTATATCAAGCATAAGATTCGACTCTAAGCATCCAGCCTACTCAGTCCAGTCCATCTCAGTAACTTTCTACAAATCTTCAAGTCGTCATCGTACCATTTTAAAAGTGCCATCGTCTTCTCTCAACTCTACAATCGTTATTTTGCAAGTCAACGTTCGGTAAGAAATTTCTCTTGTCCAAATATCGCTATCAATTACCGGCTGGCGGTAAGTAAACACATTTGTTTGTTCGCCGACAGCTCTCCGAGTGTTCGATCGCGATGTTTCATTTGTTTGTTTTGGCAGGTGGACCCAATCTCGTACTATCTCCGTACTACGCGTGTTTGGACAATCGGTTATGTAGAGTGTAGTCAACTTCTTTAGTAATGGATTTGTCTCTGGAGACTGATGAGGCGTGAAATTTTAATGGGAAATAGTTTTGAGTTTTTTTAGAAGGAATTAGTTAGGTACGCACGACGACATAAACTGACTTCTCACTGTATGAAAAGCCTGTACAATGCGAGGTCAGCTAAAACTGGAAACGTATAACTTGATATATCGTGTGTACGAATTAATTTGTAAAACATTTGCTTTTTTTTTAAGCAGGTAATGGTATGGTATGGTAACCTACAGTTAAAAATGAAAGGGATAAGCAAAGCAACGGAAACGAAAAAGAGCGCTTGTCGCCGCGCTACGGGTTCGATTCCTGAGTCAGGGTTATCATTCGTTGTAAATTAGTAGTTACAACGCTACAGCGGTTGAAACCAAACGGGTTCGATAAAAGTCTAACTAACCCATTTGTTCACAGCATTCAGACATGTCAGAGGAGATGCGCGTCGAAGCCGTTGAGTTGTCCGTCACAGCGTGCGAAAAGTTCTCGCAAAACAACGAGTTAGCCGCCCGTATGGTTAAGGAGTCTATGGACAAGAAGTTTGGCCCATCCTTCCACGTCGTCGTCGGCGAGAGCTACGGCTTCGAAGTCACCTACGAATGTACCAACATGTGCTACATGTACTTCGGAGGAAACCAGGCCATCTGCATATGGAAATGCTCGTGAAAATCTCAGTAATTTTAGTTAGCCTTACCAAATGATATACCTAAGAACGTATATACTTTTAGTTTCTTTACGAATGTGAATAGATTATGTTTTATAGTACCTATACAACCGAATAACGGGAATATGGGAACGGTTCCAATAGATTTAACAAGAGAACACTAATTAATACCTAATGTAGATTTAATGCCATTCTGTGTCTTTCAACTTACGATTGTGTACAATAATGTAAGTTGTCTTTGAAACCGCATGCAACCTAGTTTGTGAAACAAAATCGATTTGCATACTTCTTTACTTTACATAGCATTTCGTCCGATCGTAAAAACATTCAGTTCCAGAAAGTTGAGCACGTTTTACAATAAAACAATGGCGCTGGGATGTCGCCGTGTCGCGTTTCATAATATGTAAAACTGTTCTTCACACGCGAGCTAAGTTTTATTTCACAAACATTTCAAAGAAACCATTAACATAAACACGGAAAACATTCTGTAGCCGGGTTGTAGGGCTTTTTCACGTCATAGCGTGCCTGCTGTTAAGCAAAGTTTAGACTTTATTGTAGTTTTAAATGTACAGACGCCAGCACATCAAGCTACCCAAAAATGTCAAATTTTCCCAATCAACCTTGAACCTAGCGCTTTATCGATAAAGTTGAAAATCTATTAAAGACATTTGACAGATTGTAGTAGCTTGATGTGCTGGCGTCTGTACCTATGAGTTCGTCTACTTAACGCTTATCTAATTAATACGTCAAAGCCACTTTGGATGAATCGAAAAAGATATTTTCCCTTTTAAAACATAAGCATGGTTCCGTCGCGTACAAATGCAAGTTATACCTATAGTATGTTAGTTTGTGTTGCAGATGTAATAGGTTCAATAAAACGAAATAACCCTCCACACTCGTGCCACCCTAGGGCACAGGGGTCAGTCGCCAAAGCCAGACAGCCTGCGTGGTTTAGTAATTTGCACTCTACACGGTTGATTTGGTGGGGAGATTTTGAAGGGCTATGGTCCCTAAAACCAGACAGATCAACCTATACACATGTCGAGCTACATAGCTAGCCTTACCTATCTAGATACGTACAAAATTTGGATACATAAAAAACGCCAGCTTTCTACTAGTTATACCACCCAGATAGTGACTAGTGATGGCAGCCTCTCTGGCCGTAATTTTAGTTCAATGATCAATAAATCTTCACGCATTTCGGCTCGAGTGTTTGTAGAGATAACATTAGAAATATTCTCGACTGTTGGGCCTACATAGACATACGTCAGAAATGCGTTTATGTTGTAAAACAAACGGGGTCAATGCGACTTGGAACGAGAGCAGTGGCGTAGCTTGTCCTAAAGGGGCCCTGTATCAAAATTTGTAGGGGGCTCTTCTTACCCGAGTGTGGTGAAACTCTAAAGGAGGCACTGGCCGACTAAGAGGGGGGCGGCAGGGGCAGCCCGCCCCGGGCCCCTGGTCCAGGGGGGGCCCAAATCTTAAGAAGTACTTTTTAATCAATCCCAAACAAGGTAAAAATATATATGTGAAACATTTCGATTTACGAGCTCTTGTCGCTCGCTCTCACATCCTTGCTTGCTTTTCATGAACAGCATAATGAGGAGATGAATATCCCTGAAATACCCTGCTGCTTGCGAGGCCCATGATATAGGTAGAGTATAATTATTACGCACGATATACTTTCATTTTTTTAGGCGTTATTCATTTTTTGCAAAATGTTACTAGAAATTCAAGCGGTAATTTTTTGTATTACCGCCCCGGGCCCCGGACAAGCTTAGTCCGCCACTGAAAGGAGGGTGTTGTTTCAAAAGTAAAGCGTCTGTCTGGGTTCGAACCCACAACCTACAATTCGTAAGTCGGGGCCGTTACCACTGTGCCACCACTGTTCCAAGCCATAAGCTAATAAAACGATAATGTTAATATTTTCATTGGGTATTCATTCATTACAGGCCTCTTATTGGTCAACAAGAATTTCAGGTTCTGTATAATATTTAAAAACAAATTGGTTACACACGTCGCGTTGGGGGCCCTGTAGCTCGGGGGCCCCGTATCATTGATACGGCTGATACAGCGGTAGCTACGCCCCTGAACGAGAGCCAAAATGCGTTAGTAGCACCATATTAAAAATTATGTGAAAACTGAAATTATTTTTCGCCTTTTTGGGCTATTATCAAACCAACGTTTTAGTAGGTATTCCAGTTTTTATTTTGTAGTCATTATTTATTTCAATTATGTTAGAATAATAAAGTTAGAAGGCAAACGTAAGTTCTAGCTAGGAAGTAGGTTACTTACTTGAAAATGTTAATTAATGCATTCACTGCTTCATATCTAGATTACAAATAAACAGGGCGATATCAACGTAGGTTGATAGTCTCTATTGTTGAGTAACCCATGGCCGTTTTTACGCCTTGAATGCACCTTAGCTACATCTATCACTTTATTTTCATTTAGGTACCTCTGTTGGTCCTGCGAAAGGTCGCTTTACCTAAAGCGCGGCGGTCCCCAAGAAAAGCTTAATGCTCAGACCAGAAATAAATGGCCTGAGTAAGGAGGTTACTGAGCTTCACTAACCCCTTTACCTCAGTCGTTATCTATGAATGCTCGGCCACAATATGGGTCAGCCCCTTTCCTTGTTACTTTTTTTTCTGTCCTTCTTTCTTTACTCCGTGGTCAGTCCAAATAATGCTCAATTCAGGGCTCTGAACCGGTTTAAAAAGAGCGGTTAATTTCGATGAAATACCGGTAAATATATCGTTCCCTCATTAACCGGTTAAACAAGTGAACTGTTCATATGTAACCCAAATGACAAAGGTTACCGGTTACATAAGCACAAACGGTTTTGACACCCAAATTAACCGGTTAATTCCGTAAGTCGTAAATATTTTTCGTCTACTTTTTTAACACTTCCAACAAGTTATAGTGACATTAGTACATTTAGTACCCCAGAAAACATTAGGAAAAAAAATGTTTGATCTGAGGACGTCAAATACAACCGGAGAACTTAAATGGTGCGGGTAGATTCATGTTGCGACTTGCTTAGTTAGGGGGCGGGGGGTGTTTAACCGGTTAATTTTCACTTTCAAAACCAAAATTCATGAAAAACCGGTTTCCCGCAAAAACCGGTAAAGTGCAAACCTTAACCTAAATCGATTTTCAATGATTTTCTATTTTCAATGACCGTAACCGGTTAAGAATTTCAACCGGTTTCCGAGCCCTGGCTCAATTGAAGTGCATTGTCTTTGTGGACCATGCAGAAGTATAGATATTGAAACCCATTTTATTAAAACGTGACTGAGGAAAGCGTTTTTTTCTGTGGTCACCATACAATAGTGTATTTATAACTAACAATAAGTCAAGGTCAGACATGGTACTTAGCTAATAAATAATAATGTGTAATGAAATCATTGTGTCCATACTTTGAACGCTGTGATTGTTAGTACCGTCACAGGTACCGTCGGAAAAATAACGAACGAGTATTTTTAGCTCTCAAACTTTTTTGTTAATTACACTAAAGCCTTGAGCCTGTATAGTGTATACTTGTAAACTCCAGCAATCCTATTGTTTACTGAGCAACGACATAATGAGTATAGCAATCAGAGTAGCTAAAGAATAATTTTGTCAATTAGGTACATACAATTTTTTGCTGTAATTGTCTGTTTTAACAAGACACGCCATTTGAAATGTAAGTAATGTGTACAAAATAAAATCGAGGCCATATTACCTACTTGTGTTGAATATAACGTAATTATGTTTGTAATGATTGTTTAAAAATACGCTATTACGGGCGTGAGAAAATTTTATAATGGATTAAAGAATATTTTACATTTTATGTTGTTTCATTTATGAAGTCATTTTGTGGGCTCTTTGGCTGTGTTGAAATGTTAGGTTTGTTCTTTCACGTCGTTGTTTTATCCTGAGGATACATATATTAGATTATCGGCGAATTTAATATTATAGTTCAGCGAAGCATTAACGGCACGTGCGTCCCATAAACGTAAACTAACGTAGTAATAGGTACCTACGTGGCACCCACTACTACTATGTTTATGAAACTGCTTGATTACCATGTGCCGAGCACTGTGGGTCAATTTTATAAAACTGCTTTTTGATATTCTGTTACGTATACTCGTTACTAACCGAAGAGCTGCAAGCTGTTAACTTAAGTTATGCGATTGTAGCGTAGCCTTACTTGACTTCCTGCACATATGTATACAGTCACGATTAACAGTATAATGCGTTGATGCAGGCTCGCATTATGCGGGGTTAAGGTGAGATCAACCGAAGTAGCTGTACAGCTACGGAGTTATAGTACGTTACTACGTCATCGTAATCGCGGGCAGAGGTCGCGGGCGCGCGGACACGCCCACCCGTCCTGCGAATACGATCGCCGATGACTACGCATGACTGGGTGGAGACAAGCGTCGGTCGTACGGTCAGCAAAACAAGTTGATTAACTCTGCTATTTTTACATATGATCTAAGTAGACCCACAATTATTAGATTTGATGTAATAGCTAAGTTTCTATTATTTGAATTAAACGACAACGATTTTTTTGTATGTTGTGCTTCAAAACACTGACCCCTTTATTTATAAACGTTACTTAAAGTTCAGTAATAATTAGCGACTGTTAAACCATAGATTTTTAACGTTTAAACGTATTTTAACTTTAAGTACCTAACGTTTATGATTAAATCCCTGAAGCGTTTAATAAACTTTGTTGCCGACTGCCTATACCTTATTTTGTCCTCTGGACCCAAAATTCAAATTGACTTATCTTCGTTTGGATGTTACCATTATAATTGGAGAAATGAAACAAATAACTGATTTCAAAATTAATAATATAGTAAATTTTAATATGTTAAACATTAAAAACTTCAATAAATTTCATACGAATCAGCTTGAGATCATGTTTCCGTAGCTAGTTTGATATCTATTCAGTGAGTAGTACAAAGTTCTATATAAATACTTGCATTTATTTTAATTATTTAAAATGTTTTATTGTGATCCAGCGTGTTGCTCAGGTGCTGCATGAGTACGTAATACAAATAAGTGAGTACACTACTTCACGCCATAATTATTCGATTAGCGAATTCGTCAAGGTTGTTTAGCCGTTACCGTTACCAACTCATAATGAGATATGGCAGCCATTGTGGAGGCAGCGAATACAGTCTCGGACTCCTAAACTGCCACCCTGTCAAATTTAGAACAATGATGAGGCCGTCATTTTGGTGTAATCATTGTTCTAATTTGTTCGTGCCGTGCCGTGCTTCAAAACTACATAAAAACTTTTTCTTTGATACAATCATTATTGGATTACTCCGTTAATCCTCCCCAAATATCCACCTTAAGGTGGTTACGCCAAAATGCATGTTCGAGAATTCACCCTAAGCCTAGTTGCCGCCTTTGTACCTTTTGTGCGGAAAGTTTAAATAAATAAATAAACGGAATTTATAGGCTTAGGATGGATTCACGGACATGTGTATCCGTATTATGCACCTTACGGTGGATTTTTTGGGGTAGATAAACGGCATAACCCTCATTATTTTGATGTTTGAGGCCTTTGTACCTAAAGTGGAATTAGTGCAAATGCACTGTCTCGATTTAGGAGTCTCGAAGTGTAATTACAACGTTCGTCATGGTCACTCATGGCGTCGCACCATTGTCGTACGCACTCACACACACCGTCGTAGTTTGTTTTATTATAAAGTAAAGCTATGTCGTGTTGGTGGGATTTTGTAAATATGTACAAAAATACAGAAACAGGATCCCATAGAGTACCGCTTACTATTCTACGTCTTTTACATAAACATTGGCACATAAAGTGATCACATAATACTCATACGTATATTAAACATACCATACATAGTACGAAAGCTAATATTCTTATACATAATATAATAACCACAATAGTAAATCCACCTTGTTAATTATACAATACATACTTAGCTAACAACGTAATATAGAATAATATGAAACGCTCATATAAAATCTACGAACCGATAAACTTATCTAGGTACTTCTAACAAATGTATGAATATAAAATTTTTAGGCACAATTTGTTATAAGTTCAGTGTGTACTGGGTACAGAGGAGCACTGGGATGGAGAAACTATTACGTATCAAGCACCTCTATGTAGGTATCGTGTAGAAACTCGCTGCTCTGGGAAGCACGTATGATAGACAAGAATAATTACAACACTACAAGATTCTTTTGGTGCGTGGTCAAAATCGGAACTAACGCCGCCATTTTGTTTTTTAAATACCATTTCTGTGATAATTACACAAATGTTTATCAACCTTTCTCTCAATGTCATTCAGGCACCAAAAGATGCTTCTAGCACTCTGTATCAAAGAGAACCCTGTGATACCTCGCTATATGATATGATATTAATCAATTGTCATTTTAAAAAAATCATAAGTCGATATTGATATTTTATTTGTTGTCGTATTCTTGATCTGAAAGTACGCGATATCCCAAAGCAACCAAACACTTCAATAGAACAAAAATACTGTAACAAGATAAAGATAACATAAAGAAGTGGAAGTATTATGAATATATCTAGAAATATTACAATATACGATAGAACACATCGAATGGAATGACACTGTAAGAAATGCAGATTTGTGACAGTAGAGGAATAACGAAGTAAGAAAAAGCTTTGGTCATACCAGTTTGAAACAAGTGAAAATGTTTAATACCCCTGTGGGTATGGCACTTGGGTTCACCACAATATGATCACATTGTGGTACAATTTAGAACACATATCTCGATTGCGCGCGCTCAGACACTACTTAAAGAATACAAAAGACTTTTTGAAAAGCCAATTAGAAAATTATGCCAGTCGCGAAAAGTAATTTTTGGTTCTTTATTTTTATTAGTAGCGACATGTTTACGTTTAGTTGGACAATGCTTCGTTACAAACCTTCAAAAATATTTGGAATTTTAAAACATTTAAAAATAAGTGCGCCTGCGCAGTCGAGTAAGCACAGTATAACAATAATTTCGTCTAATACCTACTTGTTGCAAACTCAACAGAAATGCTATACTGTTGCTTCGTTTTCAAATTCTTTAATGTATAACGCGATCCTTAATTATTAAAATACATCACTAACACCATTCATTTGCTACCTAGTCTCATATATAACTAGGCTCTTAATGTAATTTTCGACCTTAAGCTAAAGTCATAAGGTTCAAAATTACATATTTCCCTTGACTTTAAACAAGATTGTACATATTTGAACTTAATATTTTTATACATTTCTTCTAGCTAATAAGCGCCGCAATTACATGTAGGTACATCGAAAGCGTCAAACATTTTGTATTATTTCGTCATTGTTTTATAATTGTTACTAGCGACCCGCCCCGGCTTCGCACGGGTGCAATGCTGATCACTACATAGTATAAAACAAAGTCGCTTCCCGCTGTCTGTCTGTCTTTATGTATGCTTATATCTTGAAAAATACGCTACGGATTTTGTTGCGGTTTTTTTTTATAGATAAGAGTGATTTAAGAGGAAGGTTTATATGTATAGTACATGCATAATATAGTAGAGAAACACTGATAATTTTAGAGCCATTATTTCTCGTAAAAAGTATAGGATAAAAAATCGTTACTGTGGGTTATCCCTAAGAGATAGACATATACCATCGCGGACTTTTTTGTAGAGCTTTTTAAGGTGTACAATACTGTAGTACATTCTTTTTATCTATCTCGAATGGTTCAGCCAGCGTTTGCAATGTAAACGCAAAAAATGTGTTTATTTACGACATCACATTAGAAACCTCTAAAATTATCAGTGTTTTTCTACTATATTATGCATGTATTATACATATAAACCTTCCTCTTGAATCACTCTATCTATTAAAAAAAACCGCATCAAAATCCGCTGCGGAGTTTTAAAGATCTAAGCATATATAGGGACAGACAGAGGGAAGCGACTTTGTTTTATACTATGTAATGATAACGTAATAACAATTATGTGAATAATATTATCATGTAGGTACATTTTAGCCATTTATTTGACGAAATATGGTAAATAAATAATAATTATAGAGCTATGTCCACTTGCATACAGTTTATTCAAGTCAGCCAAAGTTAGTTTTTGTTGAAATTCAAAATAGCAAGTTTTGCTCAAACTATGTGCCATAGACACTCTTAAATTCAACAATATTCATATTTATTATATTTTGTCAGTTCTCGAGATCATATAATTACTTATTACTTAATATACTGTGTATGAAGTCATTTAGAATCGTAATATAAATCTCTATATTTCTAGCTGATTTACTTCAAGGAGTGGTTTGGAGAAAATATTTTCATATTTGTTCAATCTCCGTATGGCGTTTAGAATCTTATTGGTTTTATATTGGAATACTTTTGAATGCTAATAAGCTAAGATCTTAAGACACGGTCTAGCCTCAATGTACTAATATACAGAATATAAAGTGCACAACGTCTTCACTAGCTTGTATATTAAATTGGTTGAAATGCTACTTTTGCTATGACCACATTTCATAATCATAAAACTTACGAGATATCTTGCCAATTGTTGCGTCTGGGTGAAGTATACAAGGTGTAACTTAAATAACGCACAACCTCTTAAGGGGTCATTGTACTCATCATTATGAACAACTTTTACTATGGGATCAAACCGAAAATCGCGAAAAAAAATCAGCTGTTCCCTACATTTTGACGAGTTATGCGAACATAAATGTAGGGAACAGCTGTTTTTTTTTTCGCGATTTCAGGTTTGGTCCCATAGTAAAAGTTGTTCATAATGATGAGTACAATGACCCCTTAAGAGGTTGTGCGTTATTTAAGTTACACCTTGTATATTATTTGTGGAATAACGATTTAGTCTTTCTTTAGCAACGATTTTGTAAACCGATATTCAATGTTACACTTCATTCAGACACGCATACTTTATAATTATAATAATACAATTAAATAGAGAGTAACCTTAGCTGCGGTGACGTTGAGCTGCGACATTAGCCCACAACCGACTTGAAGGAAGACAACCGATCAAACAACGTAAAATACTTTTAAATTCCGATTTTAATAACTAGACAACGTTAATTAATTTTGTTTGTATACTTTTGTAAGTTGATCACATGACCTAAATTCCTCTTTTCTATATTCAATCAAATTCCAGTTTGTGGACAGGTTTTTTTATTGTTAAACCCTCAAAAATGCATTCCAAAATGAATTGGCATTGGTTGACATTTTCTGTGCCACGCTCGAATTTTATAGTAGCTAATCTTTAACAATACTAATCGCTACATCTCCTTGCGCACACGCACATGAATACTAGCCGAGGAACAGATGATCATGTAACATTATTCTTCACCTAAATCATTTTGCACTTTTCTTTAGAATTCTTGACACTTTCATAGTCTTTATAACTGCACTTAACACAATAATAACACGAACACTTTGAGTCACTTACTTAACTTCACGAGAAATACTGAAGTCTTGCCCTACACGGTGGTGTAGTAGCAGAGGGGCGAACGCTATGAGTCGGGTTGGAAGTGCGTCACTAACAGTTTGGTGGCCTTGGCGAGGTCGTACGCGGCTGCACGCACTTCGTTGAGGGGCGAGGGCGCTGAACAAGCGAGAGATACTTCCTCGCAGGCTGTGCGCAACTCGCCTAATACTAGCATCAGCTCACGGTCGGAGGTCGTCTGTAGGAAAAGATGTTTTAGGTGAATATTTGCAATTTTAATTTGGTCCCATTTGGGCGCCAATAGTTTAGATATCACTATTGGCGTCCAAGTGGGACTGAGCAGAATGAGTATTATTTTATTTATTAAGGACAATGGAACCACGTTTTTGCATCATCTAGCTTCCTTGAGTTTCAAACATTCATCAAATATCATATATCCTGCATTGTTGGATGAAGAGCCAACAATGCTTCAATGACGAAGATTTGGCAAAATATGTATTATTAACCTCTTTTTAGGATGCCTACGACAAACTGACTTAGCCCCTTCGCACATGGCGTCATATCGTAAGCGTATCGTAGAACGCGCGTAGTACGAGAGTAATACGAGCAGGAACATGTTCAAACAAGTCCGCACACGAGGCGGTGTTGCAGCGTATCGTATGAGGTGTTCATTGTCATTACGATAGTCGTAGCGTACTGGCGTAAAAAAGGAAGCGACAAAAAAAAATATTATATCTTTCTCATTTTTATATCGTTCCTCATTCGATAAAAACTGCGGAATTTATTATCATTTTCTGACAGTTCACGTGCAACAAACAATCTTTTCTTGTAATTATTTGCGATGTATGGATAGATCCAATGAGCACGTCGCTTTCTACTTCTAACGAAATCAAATAACAAGAAATTCCCTTCGTCTGAAGAGAAGGTAAGGTCATCAATAAATTCCCCAAACACATCTGGTACGCTTGACGCCATGATTTCAACTGAGATATTACAAAACGATACGGCTACGCGACGATTCGTTTGTAGAACACTCCGCGTCTCGTACGCGTAGCGTAATCACGATACGCGCACGAGACAACTACGCCTACGACCCATGTGCGAAAAGACTTACTCTTAGAGGGAAGAAAAGAAAACTTTGTGTAGCAAAGAAACTGGGCGTGTCATACGTGTCGAATTTGCGCGTGAGAGTGATTTAATTTTCATTTTTTATTTTGAGCTTTTGTCGAAAATTATGTACCTGTGGGAAAAGCGCCAGTAGTGTCCTAACAGCATGTCTGATAGAATCTCCTCGCTGCTGCAGTCTTGGGTGCTGGTCACGCGCGGCGGCCCACAACTCGGAGATAGCTCTTGTCACAGCTTCTGCGCGGCGCTGCACCAGTTCCGCGCGCGGCAGGGCTCCGCCTTCCGCCACGTCAGAGCCTTCGCCCCCAAGGGATAGCGGAGACAGCGAGCGCTCCAGGCTTGACAGCGTTGTCAGCTGATCAACAAACTTGGTTAGTGCAGCTGATACGCGTTAGATGAATGCATGCAGGCGTGCACCGCATCTCAGCTTTGTAATTTGAATTGGATTATTATTTGTTGTACAAAATAGTGAATTAGGAAAAAACGGTGGCATGGAAAGAGCCATAATAAACCGTACCCGAGGTAATCAGAATAGACTTTATTAGCGCCCAACCGTTTACTTCTAATATCATCAAGGCAGGCACCCAGATTTTCGCAGTCAATTGTTATTGGTTAGCAATCTACTGCCCAACGCCCAAAATTTTATCATTTTGTATCACTATAATTATCGTGATGATTTCTTTATCGCCTCTTACACAGGGCTCGGAAACCGGTTGAAATTCTTAACCGGTTACGGTCATTGACCCCAAACCGAAATCGATTTAGGTTAAGGTTTGCACTTTACCGGTTTTTACCGGTTTTTGCGGGAAACCGGTTTTTCATGAATTTTGGTTTTGAAAGTGAAAATTAACCGGTTAAACACCCCCCGCCCCCTAACTAAGCAAGTCGCAACATGAATCTACCCGCACCATTTAAGTTCTCCGGTTGTATTTGACGTCCTCAGATCAAACATTTTTATTCCTATGTTTTCTGGGGTACTAAATGTACTAATGTCACTATAACTTGTTGGAAGTGTTAAAAAAGTAGACGAAAAATATTTACGACTTACGGAATTAACCGGTTAATTTGGGTGTCAAAACCGTTTGTGCTTATGTAACCGGTAACCTTTGTCATTTGGGTTACATATGAACAGTTCACTTGTTTAACCGGTTAATGAGGGAACGATATATTTACCGGTATTTCATCGAAATTAACCGCTCTTTTTAAACCGGTTCAGAGCCCTGCTCTTACAAATGGACTTTGAGCTAAATATTATTAAGAGACAACTTTATTTGTTTATTTCTAGGAGAACCAACAGCTATAACAAATGGATAACAATTGTATATGAAGCATAGAGCCAATTACAGGTTTCGCGGGTAAAAACAGAAAAAGTAGTAGAAATCTTAGGATCACTAACAAGCACAATAGAACAGAATATACATTATAAGGTACAATAAGCACTATGCACTTATAAAAAGTCGCGTAAACTTCTCACTCATATTTCCTATAATCATATTAATGAATTATATTCTACAAGTTAACTCAGTTAAACTGATATTAATGAAACTAGCGAATACTCTTATCACCTTAAGAATACCGAGTTAGTACGAGCTCTAAGTATATTAGTGTAATTAATAACGATTAGTACCTGGTGTTTAGTAACCTGCCAGTTATTCTTTGGTCCCTCCCTAGTCTCAAACATACTGACCGGTCGCTGCGCGGCTTTCAACAACTTCGCATCGACTTCATCTGACCGAGAAAAATGTTCTGTTTCTAGACTTTTCCCTCTTTCTTGAGCTTTAGAAGCTTCTACAACTACGCTAGAGCTGTCATTTATCGACATCTGTGACGTCATGCTCTGATCATCGTCAACGCTGCTAGTTGTTTTCAGGACACTGTTTTCCTTCGTCAGTTGTTCAACAATTGTTTGTAAGCTCTTCAATTGGTTTTTCAGTTCGGTAATGGTGGAGTCTTTAGTGTGTATTTCTTTCTTCAAGGTTTCGATGTCGGGGTTCTGTTCGGGTATGGCGGAGTGTGCGAGGCTACTTGGTGATTGTGTGCGGCGCATGTCTATGATGGAATTGTGCTCTATTGGTAGCGATGGGTTGTATGTTGAAGATACTGTTTCACCTGCACGCGGTACCACGGTTGATAACTGTTGAAGGACAAACAGAATTGATGAACTTTTTAAAAAGGTTAAAAATTTGGACGCAATATTACTAAGATAGAAATCACTACTGTATATCGACAGGTTGAGAGTTTTATGGCCAGTCACCAACTCCGGATAACTTATCAGGCCGATTATTTCATACTAATTCGTATAATTTTGCCGGGATTCTGACTGTATTTTTATCTGGATAATGCGTATATGGACACTGAATCAGGCCATTTCTCTTAATTATTCTCAAGTAAAACTACACCAATATTATAAAATTGAACTTACATCTAAATCTATAGGAGCTAGTGCGGCGTAGTCTTCATCTGAAGCTACTGAGTCATATAAAGGCTCGTCATCCGACATCTGTGAGAAATGCTTGAGGTGGCTCGCAGTCAGCAGCGGGTTTAACAGAGACGTAGGCGCTGGAACAATTATTAATCAATTAAAACTTTATGCACATGTAATAACTATTGTATACAGATGGACGGCCCGTGACAGTTTAGGCACAAAACATGGCAATTTATAATCAGTTAAAGATATGATTAATTATAAAAAAAAATACTTAAAAGCTTAACTGGGCGTATCATGCCTCTAAACTTTAAGTAGGCTCATTTTGAACCCTACGTTGGGAAGGGACGTTTTACTTGTCAGGATTTACACAATGCATTTTTTTATAATTATAGTACTCAATTTAATCGATTTTCTATCACAAAGGTTTGTTATCGATAAAATAATCTACTTAACACTTACCTCTCGGCTGTAAAGTAGCAATGTGTTGTCTTCTCGTAGCGTCTACGAGCACGTCTCGTAGCAGAGTAGCCATCTCTGCAGTGGACAGCCTGGCTAGCTTCTGTCGCCCTTGGTTGCGAGGTGCCGACAGCGCGGGGTTCACTGGTAGGAATACTATGCCGGAGCGCTCCAGCCCCGTCGCGCTTGTTTGCCATACTGAAAAACAAAAAGGAAAATAAACATAAACATATGATAAAATGTAACTAGTATTAACTCATAGACAGTAAAAATGACAGCACGGTTGCAAACAAACATTTGTATAATCTAAAGATAATTGTTCTAAGTCTAGCTGTCTGTCTGAGATTTGTGTTTGAAAAGGCACCTACGATACAGGAGAAGTCATAGAGTGAAATAGAAAGTGAAAATTGTCTATTATCCAGGTATGTACGTACATAAGCAAGTATGTACAAAGATTTAAACAAAATTGAGATGTCAGAAGTGGTTTTTTTCCATGTTAATTTCTTACATCTTAACACTTTTTGTTTGATTTTTTATTTGTTTTTTTATCTGATGTATGTATGTCTCTGGTGTTCTGTGTGTCTATGCAAAATAAATGTATTTTCTTTCTTTCTTTTTAAAATATTCCCTAGAGTTTGGTTACATACGGTATGGTTATTTGTATACTTATATAGGTACTTTATTTTACACCACAAAAATACGAAAAAAAAAAAAGATCGAACACTAAAAATATGAATGGGCGGCCTTATCGCTTTCTGCGATCTCTTCCAGGCAACCTTGGAATGGACAATGATTTGCCTGGACATAAAATGGGGATGTCGTTTGTGCAATAATTAATTAACAATATATAAAAATATATTCACAGATATATAAATATCC
Source organism: Eremobia ochroleuca (assembly GCA_949629135.1). NCBI lineage: Eukaryota > Metazoa > Arthropoda > Insecta > Lepidoptera > Noctuidae > Eremobia > Eremobia ochroleuca. The sequence continues at coordinate 2,396,168 of OX451396.1, read as the reverse complement.
TAAATACATAAGTACATATGTACTAAATATATAAGCAACAAAAATAAATGAAGACTATAGATAATTACAGTTTCGAGAACAAGAACACAACCACATGTAATATTCCTTTACGAGTCTTTTAAACACAAATAACGACTGCGCGCGTTTTATTTCAACCGCAATGCATTCCACAAACGAGCGGCCTGGATTTGTCAAGGAAAGTTGTGTAGTGCATAGGCATTTTAAGCTTCAAATTATCTGATGACCTTAAAATTTTCGTGTGGGAGTCGCAAACAAACTGGAAACGTTTCTTGAGATAGAGAGGACATTATACAAAAGGGAAAGTATATGAGCAGGGTTAGTTGCCAATGAGCCCCAGAGTAGACTGTTAGTCTATATTTCGGGGTCGAGCCCCGAAGCCCCGTAGTCAAACAGAAACGTTAATTTAAAAATAAAAAAAAAAACGAGAGGGCTGCGTCGACTTTTTTGTGCAGGAAATATTTTGTACTTACTGGCTTCTGTTTCTCTGCGATCTATTTCGTCGTAGATGTCCATAACGAGTTCTTCAAATAGATGATTTGGTAGCTGAAAACACAAAAAAACTAAATTGCAAAAATATAGGGTGTCATATACTATATTTCCTGGTGTTGCTTAACTTTCAACTAATGTGCATTTTACTAAAAGATTATAGAGGACGCGGCCTAATCCAGAACAGATTCTATGGTCTGTTCCAAAAGAATCTGATGAAAAAAAAATAAAAAACACGCCTGCATTGTGAAAAAGTGAATTAAAAAATTGAACTAAAAAATTAAAACAAGCAAAATTATTTTAGAGTTGAATGGGTACAAGTTAAGTACTAAATAGATTATAATATTTACTGTGCAATTAAACCGCCATTGTGCCCAAAAGTGGAAAACTGAAAACAATATTTTTAGCGAGGTGGGAGGACCTGTAAAGAACTGTTCCAAGGGAGCGTCCCCCGACTGCAATGCCACTTTTAAATTGAGTGCTTTGATTGGATAATTTGAACACTTAAGTCAGATATTCTAATTTTAAATCACCTCGTGTGAAGTTTTTCGATGTTTTTCATTTGACAATTGACATTTTTTTTTTCTATTAAAATTTAAAAATGTTATTCTATCAATAATTGTGTTGGAAAAAGTAGAGAGATAAAAAGTCGAAACCTATTAAATACAGATGAATGTGTTACTTATTCCCTTTAATGAGTGATAAGAATTTAACCTGAACAGGTTTGTTTAAAGTTTTCTAACAAACTATAGAATGAAATGGGATTCGAATGATTGGTTGTATCTTATTCAGATATCTAAATTCCATTTTTTTTAAACTTACCAGCTGCAGCTTGCCCCGCGCGGCCTTGGCGACGTCGGTCATCTCGTGCGTGTCGTGCGCGCGCGGCACTATGTAGTGCCTGCCGGAGGCGTGGTCGGGCTTCTCGCCCGTCAGGAAATAGATCATGCGGTCTGTGGCCTCGTACACCAGCTCGGTCAGGCGGTCCGCTAGCTCGGTGTGGCCGCCCTGTCTGAAGAAATTACATAGAATAAAGTCTAGCGGTCGCTCGACAAAACGGTCGGCCAGAGTTATTGGGTTTTTCCATCTGGAATTTCTCAGTAACAATCCTGAGTGTGGATTTGTGCCCCGTTGATGGGCAATAGGCTCGCCCCTATGAAGTTGCCTATCCATTGACGCGGAGCGAGGTTGCGGAGCGAGTTACGGAGAAATATTAACTAATAGGATTGCATAAAATCTCAATGTCATTTTTCTATTGGTTAATATTTCTCCGTTTCTCCGCTCCACAGCATCGCTCCGCGTCAATGGACAGACAGCCTTACATGGAACTTATACATTACTGGTGAAATGTTGGTGTACCTAGTATCGGCACACGTCTGCCTAACCCTTCGGGGATTATAAGTGTGATGTTCTGTTATCATACACTGACAATGGTCAAAAATCGTCAATCTTACTGAGCCAAGAGGTGCGGTTACTTGAAAATCTAAATTCCAGTACTTCTTAAGAGAGCTATTACAAAAATGCCCGTAGATGCATGATTTCCTCGTTGAAATTGAATACTATTCGTTGGTTGGTATAAATAACAATTAATGGGTAAAGATAATTCGTTTTCTCTTCTACGATAATAATAAAGCGATTTTTTTTTTTAATTATTATTATTATTTATCTAACAATAATGGTTCTCCTGATGCATATTTAGGCAAAAACTCATGGAGATCTGATTTGAGAGCTCTAATTTGCAGATTCTGTTGAATATAATCCATCAAAACAATATTTCTCATATCACAATATCATGTACTTTTATAATAATATAATAGATTTTTGTTATATGCCTTATAAATAAAGAAAAAACGACTGTACCTTACCTAATTCAATTTTCTATTGGAAACAAGTCTGAATATCTCCGAACTTCTACATCATTTTCTCGTGGTATTTATACCAAAATAGTCTCCAATAATTGCTTAAGCAATATAAATTAAAAATATGTATGTTGATACTTTGATTTTTTTAAATAAATAAAATAAAAGTACTATACAACGTGTAACGTTAAATGCGCAAAACCTCAGACACCCCAACTGATTTTTAATTCAATTGACCTATTTCACAGAGAAAATAAGTCATTAAAAAATTGTAAAGGTTTTATGTGCTGTTTTAGTTTTACTGGCCATTCTGATCGTTTCTTGCGTCTGCGACGACGCTTTACCGAGGGAGGAGTCGTCACCGGGTCGCTGCGCCGCGCTGACATTGGGTTGCTTGACCTATTAATAAATAGACACGGCAACGTTTTTAATGAAGATTTTTTGAAAAATGTGACCTATATTAAAAAGTGGTTCAATTAATTCTGCTCGTTATTCTGATCAAACTATTTTCAGGTTTTGCGCATTTAACGTTACACGTTGTATATTTCACTGCGCCGGCGATGCGCGCTCGCCCTGGCTGGAGGCCCTAATTTATTGAGGTATCCACAGGCAAGCCCGGTTAAGCAGACGACAACCTCATAGGTTAAAAAAAAATAGATTCGCGCTGAGTACCGAAATGTAAGAGGGCTCTTAAAATTGGGAAAACGACTGGTAACTTTGCGTAAACCGAAGATCGTAACCGACTATTATTTTAACCATGTCTCTTTTAATAATCTGAGGGAAATATTAGTAGCGTGTAAGACCGTAGATAAATAATATTCCAATCGAAACACAATACCCATCAGAAATCTACCACCTCTACTCTTATTGCAGATATACCTATGTTAGAAATGTTATGCTATATGAAATATTTCATTTTAGTGTCGTTATCCCATTTAAGCTCTTCGAGTTTGATATTTTATTTCACAATGCATCACATTAACATTTCAAAAATATTTTCTAAGCTCCATATATTTTAATATTGTAGGTGTAAAACTGCAGTGAAGACCTTGCTTGAGCCATATCGATAAACAAAGCTCAAGGTCACCTCTATTCTAGCGTTATGATCATGTAGGCAGATGATAAATGAGCTCCGAAATAATACAAAGCAGTCAAAGCAGGTATCTATTAACAGTCTTCACTAAAGCATTGTAGGATGAAATATGGTTATGTGAATTCTATGGGATGAGTTTCGTTCATATGTAAAGCTCTATTCACAGTTTCGGGTCAGTCTTTTAGCCAACCGGGCTTTATAGGACAGTCCATGCTCCCAAACACTGCAGTCTTTATTTGTGGATATACCCATTTCGTGCCAGAATATTTGGTAAAGTGGCCATTGAGACAAACCCCAGCATCATTATAAATGTAATCCTTTACAAGGTGGAAACAAACATGCACCTCCAGAACAATTAAAGATTTTGGCAATACATTCATTGTAATGTTGTGGAAGTTTTCAGTGATTGCTCTTGTAATTATTCTTGACCATCGATGACTAAATTCGTAATGCATGATTACTTGGTCCAAACTCCCACAGAAGTGTGTCTGAAACTAATTAATCGGATTAGTAAAAGGCCAAGTCATGGTGAATTACTAACAATCAATTAATTAAACAATTAATTGTGCTCTGATAACTAGATCAAGTGGGACAAACCGGGCGAGATGGCAAATGAACAAGACGGGGAGAGGAGTCGTGCCTGTCTGATGGCAATAGACTCACCCCCTGTTACATGGGACTTAACTGACGAAATGTGGGGGTACTATGGGTGCACCTCTGCCGAACCTTTCGGTGATGTTATGTTATTATAGTTTACCTGGCGCAATCAGCGGGCGTGTGTCCGGAGTGGTCCCGCGCGGTGGGCTCGGCGCCCCACGCCACTAGCAGCTCGGCCTGCGCCGGCTGTCCGGCGCGGCACGCCACGTGCAGGCATGTTGTGCCTTTCTCCTGTATGAATTTATTTAATGAGTTGCATAGGTGGCTGCAAAGCTGATTTGTAAAACATAAAAAGGGAACACTTAACCTCATAAACATTCCCTGTTGTTAGCTTTACTGTTGACAGTTTTAAATGCTTAAGACCCTTTCTATTTTTTAGACAAAAATATCAAGTATTAATTGTTTGTCATGTGTTATGTAATTACTGCCTTGGCTACCATTAATTACTATGGCTATTACTCATTAATCATTATCATATTTACAATTCAAAATAATTGACAAACCAATATTATAACATTTGTAACTAACAAAATATGGACAAAGAGCCTTAGACAATAGACATATTTTGCAAAATAAAGGCAAAACATTCCTGTTTGTTCACTCAATTAAAAATTGGTATATTTATAATGTTGTTATAGGTAAGAAATAAATAGCGTTTCCATGAATTGTGTTGATTTATTTGAGGAAGGAAAATGAAATGTCTCCTAACTCTATTTCATTGTAATTTATTCAAACTATACAATACAAAATACTGCTTTATTCTATTACATTCATCAGTTTGGTTTCCCTAATGGATAAAAATAAAATTGATACTATGCGACTTCCGACTTAAACTGAGGTAAAGTCTAATCCTATTTTTATTTAGATTTTTAACCCATTGTTCAAGATGGCCGATATAATCATTTTTATTGGGTTGATTGGTGTGTAGTATGAATTGTATCCAATTCACACTTAGGTAATTTGCAAGTGATGTTAAATTCACATCACAACAGTCATTAATCATTGTGAATGATGATTGGTCACTAGTGATCAAAAGTGCTACATGAGACATTGTACAGTCTAACTCACCTGATTATAATAATTAGGATCAGCTCCCTGAGCCAGCAGCCTCATGGCAGTGTCTAGCGAGGAGCTCCTGACTGCGCTGTGCAGCTGTCTCCCCAACTCACTGGGGGGCTCATCTCTGCGGGCTCTCAGCACATATGCCAGCCTCAAGTGCTTTGCCAGAATGAACTCTGACTTTACTGGGCTGAAAGTGTTTTTCAAAATTAGCTTTTGTAAGGTTACAATGCATATTCATGGTAACCAAATATTGAGTGAATGTTTCTGTGTTGCTTGGAACATGTTGCTTTATCAGGCCAAACAATGCGAAACAGGATTTGCTAGCAACATGTTTTAAACAAGATCCTGCAGACTGACTATGAGGGCAAGAAAGGATAATATGAGCATTAGAAGTTGCCTTCAACAATGTTGCTATAAATTTCTTTACTGCTATTGCTATTCTGGTAAAATCTCACCATGAGAACTTAGGTGAGGTGAGCGGGAAGTGAGCTGTCATTAGGGATTAACACTATTGACACTGCTCACTTCACTTATGATTTCACAGTAAGATTTTTACAGAATCGATCGGCTGGTTTAGTAACTTTGTATTATTATTGCTCTAATTTCAAATCAGATAATTTTGCAGCTCTTTGTTATATCTAGGCTTATTTGCTGACATACTTCTGAGCACAGAGATAACTTATCAGAGTTAAAGTTTGATTGATGTAATTAACACAACATAAGTTAAATGAGATTATTCTTACTGTAGCGGATCTTTGGCCTGTGGTTTCTTGCGGAGATGCTTCGGGGCCGATGTGTCCAGTAAGGAATGTTCCCAAATACAGTTTACGTTCTGAGCAGTCAGTGCTTGCACCATCTAAACATTATAACAAACTCAGAAAATGCCTCTTATACATACATAGAATGAAATTAAATAACTTTGAAAAATATGAAGAAATGTTACATTATATCTCTAAGTTTAGTTGGTTGAAATTGTTGCTAGGCATGCCTTTAATTTTACCTCCTACTCCGTAGCTTATTGTTAAATTAATTGTTCAATTAAACTCATTGTAATCCAGATGACTAAGCACTGAATTAAAACCACATCTATTAATACAATTTGTTGATCTAATTAGGACAATGTTTCCTTTCTAGATGACTGGTCAGAAGGTCATCTTAGGGTGCTTGCAAAATAATTATACATACTGCCAATAGCGATGGTGGCCAGGAACCCTGCCGCAATGATTTTACGTGAGAAATGTGTCGTCCCATGCTACGGTGAACGCTACAGCACTCCGCACACAGCAGCAGCCCACGGTTGATGGATGCCCATGACGGATCTATGACCATCGAACAACACAAAAAACACTTAACAACTAGTACCGGAACCATTAAAACTAATTCTAAAACTGGAACATCGCCCTGACCTGATGCACCGCAATCCGCGCACACTTCCACCGATGAGCGGTGCTTAGACCGCGATATGATCATTTTATAAGCAATTATGGAAGACTGCTTAATGAAATAACCACTCCGTACGTCTGACTTTACTTATTTAGCTAAATCCAAGAGCAGGTTTTCGATACAAAAATAAATCATTTTACGAAACGTCAATAAAAATAAATTGACGCCACAGATTAAAAAAAAATCTCCACTGCTACCAACTGCACTACTGCAGCAAAAAAATATCTATGGCTAGGTACGATTCGTTAATGGAAGGGTGGGGTGTCTTACCTATGTGTAGCCTGGGTATATTAATGCGCGTCCCCACTAAGGCTGCCTGTCCATTGACGCAGAGAGAGGCTGCGGAGTGGAGAAACGGAGAAATATTAACCAATAGAATTGCATAAAATCTCAATATCATTATTCTATTGGTTAATATTTCTCCGCTCCGCAGCCTCGCTCCGCGTCAATGGACAGACAGCCTTAGGCTCCACCCAGCTCTGTGACAATGAGCCACGCGGCCGAGCCTGGTGAGTTCTTATAACGCGTCCTGCGTTGCAAACAACAGCAAAAGTCTCGCGAGGCTTTGAGGCCGCGCGGCCTTAGTGGGGACACGCCTTTACTTGCACACTAACAAATCGATTACTTATTTATACTTTCTAGCTAAGCTATTGCCATGCTATGGGCTCGCTCGAATCATCTACATATATATTATAATGTTGTACTATGTGGAATCAAGGAATATATCAGAGAGACGCACGAACAAGCATACCAATGTTTCTGGCCCCAGAGCTAGTGGGTAGTAATGGGTGAGTCGAATAACAAGGTAGCGAATTGTTGATGGCACTGACACTCCTCCAGCATTTTTTTTTTAATGGCATCTTGCAATTCAACCTTGAGGTAGTCGTCTGCTTAACCGGGCTTGCCTGTGGATGCCTCAGTAAATTAAGGCCTACCACCAGGGCTTATAAATCTTAAAAACTAAGCGACTACAAGCTAAGGGTATCGCCTGTGTGGCACAGACCTCTGCTTATGGCGACGCTGAGAGAGGGCAGCAAGGGATACGCTGGATCGGAATTATTTAGGGACGAATTTAAAACTACAGGCTCAGCGGCACGGGCAGGTTCGATACGGACACGCCGACTAGTGTTGCCTATCGATAATCGACTATCGCTAAACTATCGATAGGCTATCGATAGTCTATCGATAGTATCGATACTATCGATAGTATTGATACCATCGATAGTATTGATATACAAAAATAGTATCGATAATATCGATACTATCGAAGACCAGCATATTTTTAGGAGCAATACTATCGATAATATCGATACTATCAATAGTATGATACAGGGCAATAGTATTGATATACAAAACTAGTATCGATGGTATCGATACTATCGACGACCAGCATATGTTTAGGAGCAATACTATCGATAGTATTGATAGTATCGATAGCTCACACTATCGATAGTTTTACAAACTTTCAATAGTATTGATAGTTTTAATTATTTAATACAACGATACTATCGATATTATCGATAGTATCGATACTATTGATAGTATTATAATGTAATAGTATCGATACTATCGATACTATTGCTTCCAATCAATAGTATTGGTTAATTTGTGATATCGATAGTATCGATGGTATCGATATATCGATACTATCGATAGCACTATCGATATTGTTACTAGTTTTCGAGGTCAACTATCGATAGTGAAACTATCGATAGTTGGGCAACTCTGACGCCGAGTGTTTTACTGGCACGTTTTATGGAAGCCTTAATTCCCATAGAGAAAATTATGTGATTTTTCTCCCCGTTAACGCCGCTCCATATTGTCTATAGTGTCTACGTACACGTCATTGATTGAGTTTTGTATTGTAGTGCGGCTAAAAAATACGAGTCAAAAATGAAGATTTCACTTATTTTAGGACTAATAGCTAGCTTTTCATTAGCATTAGCTGAACAAGAAACACTAGTTCTTGTTGATAATCTAAGCATAAGGGAAACCCACTCACAGTTCTTCAAATCTTTGCAGGGTAAGTAGGATCGATGAAGGCAATGGAACGCCGGTATTTTATTTTGATATCATCTATTTGAAGCTATTTTAGCATGAATGTTAAATCTACCTATCACACCGTCCGCACAAGGTCAAAGAAATGAGTTATTTCTCAGAAACCAAATCTCTTTTTAGATAGGGGCTACAGTCTCACATACAAACTCGCTGACGACCCTAACCTAGTGTTATCAAAGTACGGCGAGTACTTATACAAGAACCTGATCGTGTTCGCGCCGTCGGTGCTCGAGTTCGGAGGTCAGATTGACACGGAGGCTATCACGAAGTTCATCGACGATGGCGGAAACCTTCTCATGGCTGGCAACGCAGCCGCCGGCGACGTGTACAGGGAAATCGCTTCTGAATGTGGATTTGAGGTAAACGACTTATACTGCTTATGATCTCTTAAGATTACAATAATGAAAGCTCATAAAGCTAGCTCTTATTATTGATGCTAGCTAGCTCCTTTATGTGTCTCTTTACCCTTATCTTATTGACTCAGATGTTAATTTGCTGTTTTGTATAATAATTAATTTAAAATTAAGTTTGATGCAGTAATCCTGATCTACTTTGTCCACATGCACAATGGTCCACCTATAAGAATAAGTGCAGAAACCAAACCCTCCAACATGAAACAGAAAATGTACCAACTTCCAATGCAATTCTGAAAAACCTAGTTTGAAAAAATCCTTTGATAAATAATATTCTCTCTTTTTAGATGGATGAAGAATCTGCCGCAGTGATTGATCACTTCAACTATGATGCGTCTGACGATGGTGAGCACACCAAGATCGTGGTTACTCCCAAGAACCTGATCTCGTCTCCCACCATTGTTGGAACACAGAACACCCAGCCCCTGCTGTTTGAGGGCACCGGTCTCATCTTGGATAAGGACAACAGCCTGGTCCTGCCTATCCTAACTGCTGACTCTACTGCTTACAGCTACAATCCTAAGAACCAGGTATGGAGTCACATAAAACAGTACTACCCTTAGCTGATCCTGGTTTGTTTGTTTTATGTTTATCAGACAGGCTAATCAAACAGTAATTTTAATAGAAATGCAGTTGCATAATATATTGTACCATTGACTATGCTAAGTTATTTCTGTAGGTAATGTACTAATTCAGTCTGCCTAGCCTTTTCTCAACTATGTTGGGGTCGGCTTCCAGTCTAATCAGGTGCAGCTGAATACCAGTATTTTACATGGAGCAACTGCCCATCTGACCTTCACAACCCAGTTATTGGGTAACACAATACCCCTTCGTAAGACTGGTTGTCAGACTTTCAGAATGCTGACTACCTGTAACAACTGTCAGAAATCTACAAATGACCAACCTCTTAACCTGCTGGATCCAATATGTAATGGTTGGTCATCCAGTTAGCATCTTGATGATAACCTAAATTGAGTCCGCTCAGCATTTAGCTACAAGTTTAGCACCTCTTTAAACATGAATGTTCTAATAGGTAAAGGAGTACCCCCACGCCGTCGGCCGCAAGACCGTGCTGATCGCCGCGCTGCAGGCGAGGAACAACGCGCGCATCGTGTTCAGTGGCTCTTTGTTCTTCTTCTCTGATGAGGCCTTCAACTCTGCTGTTGCTAAAGTACATGTAAGTTTTCATTATATTGTTTGAGCCCAGAAGGTGGCAACATTGATTACGGCATCAGTGGCATTCTTTAAGATCATCGAAAGTTTAAGTGAATAGTGGTGGACATCTTAGGACACTGCAGCAAGTGGGACATGTTCTGATCAGAAGCACCACACTTGCACTGTTCTTGCTTTACAAGGATAATTTTTTTTAATTCCTAATTTTTCACACAGGGTGATAAGGTGAGCTCCGCCCAGTCTGGCAACAAAGCTCTAGCAGTGCGTCTGAGCCAGTGGTCGTTCGGCGAGGTCGGCCGTCTGCGTGTGCGCAACGTGAACCACAACCGCAAGGGAGAGAAGGAATCCTCCAACACTTACACTATCACTGACACTGTTGTGAGTATTTATGATGTTTATAGTATTAAATTAACTAAGCATTACTTTTTGCCCTAGTGAGCAAAGGTCTGTCTAGGAACTAAAGATCTACATGAGAAATTTTTTTTGGAATGATGAATACATTTATAAAAACATTAATTTTAATAGCATTGCTTGAAGTCATTCATGTGCATCAAATACTTATTTAATCAATCTGTTAAGCTTATCTCAAGTTTAAATAAAATGTAGAGAAAAGTACATTAACTTATATGCCTCGATGATTATACATTACGACAATATAATCAACCATGCATAATTTACCCAGGTATACAGAATCGAAATTGAAGAACTGAAGAATGGCAAATGGCAGCCATTCGACGCCAATGATGTGCAGCTGGAGTTCGTGCGCATCGACCCCTTCATCCGCACCACACTGCAGAAGAAGCCCAATGGCGTGTACGAGGCTATCTTCAAGGTGCCCGATGTCTGGGGCGTCTACCAGTTCAAGGTTGATTATGACAGAATTGGATACACTAGGCTGTATCACTCGACACAGGTCAGTTTTATTGCTATATTGTTTCATTACTTTCTTTGTTCAATTAAAAGGGATATGCAGAAATGTGCATATTAACAAAAAAATATATACTTACACCCGTAAAAGCAAGGACGGGTTCGGAGTGCGGCATGAAAAGAGTACTTGCAAAGATTTGGGGGAGGCCTTTGCCCAGCTCAGAACTATTCTCGATCACTGTATAGCTCACTTACATTGGTTGACTTTAATAAATAAAATTCAATAACATTATCTTATTGTTCATTTATAAATGTGGGTACAAACACACTTGACAAGTATTTTCCACATTAGGGTACAGGATTGAGCAACTTGTTCCATTGCAGTATGATGTATGTATTATACATGTACACATGGGTTATTCCGTTTATCTACCCCGAAAAATCTATGTCATATCTACCCTAAGATGGATACGTGGAAATGCATGTCCGAGAATTCACCCTAGGCTTAGTTGTATAAATGGAATTTATAGGATATTAATAGGGTGAATTCTCGGACATGCATTTTCGCGTATCCATCTTGGGGTAGATAAACGGAATAACCAGTAAACCTTCAATAATTATACAAAACAAGAAAGATCAAATCATTACTAATTTTTCCATTTGTATCCCAAGGTGTCCGTGCGTCCCCTCCAACACACACAGTACGAGCGCTTCATCCCGAGCGCGTACCCCTACTACGTCAGCGCCTTCTCAATGATGGTGGGCGTGTTCCTGTTCTCCTTCGTGTTCCTCTACTACAAGGAAGACACGCCTAAGTCTAAGAGCGAGTAGATCTACTTTAGTTTAGGTTTCCTTCACATAGTTCTGTGTGCTTAGTAGCACGTTGTAAAAAAAAAGCTTGTAACAAGAATGTATGGAAGTGTGGGCTGCATTTATAATGTTTGAAATGTGAATTACAGTTTTTCATTATTTACTCATGTGTTTTATTATACATCATTCTTGTTTTCTTTCTCTGTTTCGTCAATTTCGAGATTTCTATGCTAAATCTAATTTACTTATTAATGTATTATACACATAAAACATGTAGCATAAAAACTATAAATGGTAGTGAAAGCCAAATAAAAATCTATTGTGCAGTTGACGAAATCGATATGAAAAGCTACTTTGTTTTATAACATGTATAGAAGATAATAGGTATAGAATTAGATTGTAGTAAAACAAGAGGGAAATAGGAGTGCATGCTCTGGCAGTCCCTCACCTTAGGTAATTTGGGACCTTATCTGATTATGCATATACACACGCACATCTCTGCCTACCTAGCTCTTTCGGATTCGAAAACACAATGGAGTATGGACCAAACATGGCAACACCGCGTTACTGATCCAATGTGAAAATAATGCACCAAAAAGGAATAAAATAATAATAATAAAAAAAAAATTATAAACTATTTCGAGTTCTACTATTTCGTGTGTACTACAAAAACGAGGTCAATGATATTTATTTGGATTTAGTTTAGTATAAATAAAGTATTAAATAACTGAACGCTTCTATAAATTTAACTGACATTCCAGCGGGCTATTCTCGAACGCAACGGTTTTAAATGGCAATGGCATGCATGTCATACATGGCTTTTGTAAAAATTAATTTCAGTAAAAATGGCATAATTTACTATTTTAACGATAAATAAACTATAGAATTGACTGTATGACTTTAAATCCGTGCCAAACAACCTAAAACTTTGAGTGTAAAGTGTGTAATTGACGCATAATCAATGTGATTCGTGTAGGCAGTGAATTGGTGTCGCCGTATTTCTTAAAATATTGCAAATTTTTTACGTTCCTTTTGCGCTTTAGAGTTGATTAGCATATTCGTGAGATCGTGTCGGGACTGATGACCGATAAGTAGGTGATAGTGAGCGTTGCAGTGATGTGTTTACATCTGTAACTGTCGCAGTAAGTATGCAATGATGTCATTGTGGTGACTACCATAAAAAACTGTGTTGGCTTTGTGCCCACCCGTTTTCCTGGTGATCGTGACTCCAATACGATTTTGAGGAAACAAGCATGTGGGACAAGCGCAATGAACCCCTTAGGTTATAGACAACCTGTTTTTAAATTTATGTTAATTAGTTTGTGATTGTGGCCAGCCAGTGTCCACTGTTTATCCATATTAGCTGTAAAATATCCGCACGGTGGTTGTATTGTTATAAGTGATACATTATGTGACTGATGAGTGTATCAACATTTATAAAATTGTGTCAACATAGTGGTGTTTCCATATAAATAGAATTAGGTAAGAACCTCCAGTAGATTGTAGTGCATGTGATTCAACTCTAGTGTTATAGTGTGAGATAAATGTTAGTGTTCAATTGTTGATCTACATCTTAGAAACTACCTATCTGTAAGTCTATTTATGTCAACAAATTTTTCTAATCAAGCCTATTGAAAGAAAATTCCATCTTATATTTGTGATACTGTCAACAATCTAGTGACCTATTTGTTAGTGCAAATAGTTTATGTTTAATAGATTGTTTTCAATGTACAAATAACAGGACAATCTAGCATCTTAAATGTCTAAAATAAATGAATCACTTAATTCAGGCTACCAATAGCGAGCCGTAGCTAGCTAGCAAGAGATTGGCCTCTTAATAAATAGAATTGATGGAAAATATTACTGATAATGCTTTTGTGATAGGCCTATTATAAACACATGTCAGAATTAAAAATAAGTCTGTCTTATTATCTAGCTAATAATCCAATCAATATACTAAAGTTCAAGTAATTTTTTTTTGAAACTGGCCCAAACATTGGGATATATTTCAGACGGCTTTAGTTTTTATATCTACCAGCAGGTTTATGAATACTATGAGAAATGCAAATGTAGTTTTACAGTTTCTAATTTGCCCTAAACAGAAAAAAACTTTAATTTTATCTTATTAGCAGTGTAGTTAAATAAAGTGCAAACTAACTCACTGTTTGTCTGAAGGAAATAATAAGTAATTAAACCAGTAGTGGAACAATGCTCATTTAAAGATAACCTTGTTGTTGGTAGCCCCCGTTGATAAGGCATGCATCTGACACATTGGTGTCACTCCATCCATTAATCCAAGGTTACGTCAGCAAACAGTGTGGCATTGCTTATCACTGGTGTTTAGTTACTATTTCGAATAATAACTAATTGTTTAATACATTACGTTTAAAGTTTGTTAGGGTTCCATACGTCCGAATAAAAAAACGGGACCCTTATAGGATCACTCTTATGTCCGTCTGTCCGTCCGTCACAGTCAATTATCTCCGAATCTACTAGACCGATTAAGTTGAAATTTGGTACACATATCAGTTTCTGTGACCCAAACGCAGAGGTGTGACGTAAATAGACGAAATCTGTATATGGGGGTCACTTTTGGGGTCAAGATGGAAAATTAAAAAAAAATAATTGCAAACTGCATTGTGTGACATATCAAATGAAGGGCTTATTGTGAGGATCTCAAATATATTATTTTATAATTTTAAAATAAATAGTTTCCAAGTTATTCAAGACAATAGACTAAAATTGACTATCCCCCCCCCCCCTTCTCTCCAAAACTACTGAACCTAAAATTTTGAAAAAAATACAGAAATTAGTTTTCTATTTATAGATTATTTTCTACTTATAAAACCTATAAGAAGTCCATGATATGAAAAATAACATGGTAAATCACTCAATATTGTGTGTACCAACTTACATTTGCAGTTGGAATGTATGGGAGAGCATGATTTTCAACGACAATGTTAATGTTTGTTTTTGGGATAAATTCATTCCAGCTACGGAACCCTTCATTGTGCGTGGTCCGTCACGCACTTGGCTGGTTTATTTTTATTTTTTGCTAAGGTACATTTTTAACACATTGAACGCCGTGGTGGTCACCGGTGACCACCACTGACCACCACTGAACTTTCCATATGGGCTGGCGCTGATTCGCGATTTCGGCAAATTTTACACTTTATATTTTATTGGCTCATACGGTTCAAAATAGTCAAAAACCCCACTCTAAATAATCCTTTCTTATTACTATTCAAAGAATTAGCTAAAATAATTGCTGTCGATCACCAGTGAACACCATGGCGTTCAATGTGTTAACCCCCAACAAAAACAGAGGTGTTTTATAAGTTAGTAAAGTCTTAAACATAACAAAACATATGTGCCAATACTGGCACATATGTTTAATACTTTATTAGTAGGAACAAGGTTATGGCAACAGGGATAAATTACAAAATATTTATCCTCTATGTATTTTACATAAGTATCTGAGCTTACCTACTACATATTTTATTTAGATAAAATTATAGGTAATCATTGTGAAACAAGGCTTACTCCATTGTTATCCTCACTCACGTCACTGTACTAATCCACAGTAATAAATAGGCTAGAGGCTTAGCCCTATCCTATTTGCTAGGCCACGCGATACCACATACAAACAACAAAAACCCATACAGAAACTAGAATTATATTGTGTCTAAATAAATGTTATTTTTGTGTGCAGAGTGTGAAGCGTGTCGTGCGGGATGGATCCGTCGCGGCGCCAACGCACGCAGACGAAGGCCACGGCGGAGGAGCAGGCCCTCGATCAGATTGCGAGAGAGGTGAGTACCTACTGCTATAGAAAAGTACCTAGTACTAAAGATATTAGGCATTGATACAACCCAAGCCTCCCTGTAAAGACTTGGTCAAAAGGCTTGAGATGCTTTATCAGCCAAGATCAAATACCTGAGATATACTGCCTGTAGAATGTGAACCTGTGGTGCAATATTAATTGAATAAATAAATTGTTGTGGTTGACATACTTAACTAAAGAAGGAAACTAGGATCAAAATAATGAAATATATCCATACCTTATTGCTGGCTCTTTTCTACCATTTGTCTGATACTGAAAAGATTATACATACTTTGAATTCATGCCAGTAAATGGATTAGTCTCTATAGTCTCCTATAGACAGTTAATCATATTATTGACATGTGTAGTGCCCATATGACGTATGATAATCCTTCTGTCTAGAATATTAATCTCTTTGCCTCAAAGACTGAGCCAATTACAAGTGCTCAAGCCTCTAGGACTCATGTCTAGAGGTCAATTGTATCAACGCATCTTGCTAATTTTATGCACTGACATTAATTGTATTGTTTGTAAAAAAACTTTCATGTTGTCTAAAGTAGTCAACAGGTGGCGCCTCTAGTCAGAAGTTTCAAACTACCTGTTATACTTTCTAGTTCTTAACAAGTAACTTACTTGAACTTCGATTATACAGGCTGCTCACATATATTTACATTTTTATTATCACAAAAAATTAATATTTTTACATCACCACATTAAATAAAATATCTAATATCAATGCACAATAATGCAAACGTGATACAAAACAAAATATAAGTGCCGATCATATCCATAATGATGACTAACGAAACAACACAATGATTATCTTGATAACTCGTAAGATAAGGAGACGAAGTATACATTGATAGCACACACTTCACTAAGATTTCTTGTAGTACTAATAAAGAGTGTTTATATTGCACAATTCGCCTCACCTGCTCGTCCGACCGTCGAATATAATCCACAATGTTGACTGGCTGTCCTGGCAGACGGGTCGCCTCGCACACGGCGAACCAAAACTCCGCACGCTGTGCCAACTACTTGCTGCTCTTGGAAAAAATACGGAGTACGCTATTTGTATTGGCATTGATTTGTCATTATTAAAATATAAATATTGGACCTTAGGGTTATAATTAACACTAAAATTGGTATGATCGTAAAATTTGGATAAACCTACAAAGTATAATTCTGGAAGAATTGTAGAAGCGGCCTAGAGAGAAAAAGATGGGTAAATTAGAATAACAATGACTGATTACAGCTTACAGCACGTCCTGTGTACTGATATCGTTACTTCGTTTCCTTTCATAGCAATTCCCTTATTGTTTTAAGGTGGTAGAAACCTGTAGATTTCGCAAGAACTCAAAAAAGATTATATTTCCATCAAAAAAAGTAGTCCAAACTGTTTTGTATTGTAAGACCCACCTCCCCGAAGCACTGTGTAATTTGCCACCTGTTAATGGAGGTAGTAAAATGAGTCGCGATCGAAATAGACTTCCGCGTGCGACACCTCACCGACCGACTGACTTTACCGATGTCGCCTTTGATATCACACGCAGGGAACTCGGTAACGACTCTTTTGAAACTAATTATTTTCATTAGCATTAATTGACGAAATATAAACGTGGACGAAGCAAAAAGAAGTATGTCAGAATCAGGATGGGCACGTGACGAGAGTCGACCTATCCGATTGGTGCTGGATACTTCTATGGAAACATTCACTACTTCGCCAGAAGCCCAGAATATTATATTGCAAAGAGGCACTTTAGTCCTTTGAGCTTTATATCCTTAATCTTGGGTTTTGCGGCCTTTCATAGGCCCAGTTGATTGATCGATGCGATGGATCAGAGTTGTTAGCCAATGATTGATACATTGGTGAGATTTAAATACAGGGTGGCAGGCACATTGACACACAACCTGTTACCATCTTCGTCTTTTCGTATCGATAGTACTCTTGCTTTTTTTTTTAAATATTGTTTGTACCCAGTAAGTACGTGGCCGCGTTGATTGCGGCATCAGTGACATTATTTAGGTACACCTGCACCTGTTACCATGGATTCAGTACATGATCCATGATCCGAAACTTTTCGTTGGTTATTAAAAAAATCAGCAGTTTCCTACAAAAATGCAATACATACACGGAGAGAAAAATCTTAGAAAAATTACTGTGCTGTCTCATAATCTGAGTGTATTTGAGTGGTAATGGAAAAATTACCATGCTAGCACAGTAAAAATTCTTATGCTGTAGTTACAGTAAAATTTATTGGACAAATAGTGAATTTATCCCAATCTCACTCAGAAAATTTTCTGTAGACGTCACTTGCACTCACTTTACAGTGACGAGCACAGTAATTTTTATAAGAATTTTCTCTCCGTGTACGCTACGCGGTCAAAATGTATAGTACGGCAAATTTGTCTTTAATAACTGGCGGAAAATTTCAATGCAGGGTTTACAGAATCATTTACTGAATCAACGAGAATGGTAACAGCCGTGCGATTCCGTAACCATCTCACCGTGAAAGCTTGGGTGAAGTGAGCGTGGAGTGAGCTGTCATTGCTAGGGATTGCTCACTTCACTTATGATTTCACGGTGAGATTTTTACAGAATCGACCGGCTGGTTGCGTGTCGATGCCCCTGCCAGCCTGTATGTAAGCATCTGAGAAGATTGCTTTACTATACGAGGGAACTTTTAAACCAACAAGAGGCGTATACAGCATGATTTTTTTACAGGCTCCAAATTTTTACAGGGTGTTCTACTCATGAATATGAACAACTTTTATTATGGAACCAACTCTGAGATCACGAAAAAAAGTCAGCTGTTTCATACATTTTGGTCAAGTAGGTAACTTTTGTATTAAACAGCTGATTTTGTTTTCGTGATTTCAGAATTGGTCCAATAGTGAAAGTTGTTCATATTCATGAGTAGAACATACTGTAAAAATTTGGAGCCTGTATAAACAGCATCCTAATTCTAACCATACATTCGTAATCTGTTTCTGCCAATTGCTTTTGTTTGAGCCTAGATTTAGAAACATAACAACCCTATGTAAAGATAAATCAAAGCACAATGACCTTTATATTCCTAGTGGAGCAAAAATTAAATAAACATAGCCGCTTAAAGTAAAACATAAGCTCAGTAGGTGGTCAGTAACAGCGATGCGTAACGTTAGCTAATATTATGAAAACTATAAATTATGTACCATCGCGGGGTATCGGCTGACCCAATATAAAATATTCGCAAATTGAGTCGAATGTGTTCGCGAAATACCGCCGATCTGATCGACTGTATCGGGAATCCATCTAATCCGATGATTATTGCTTTATGAGCTGTGAATCCAATAGGGTTATCACGACAAGGTTGACAAAGAAAAACTATTTTGATTGTTATCGAATAGAAAATAATAAGTTTCAGCCAGACGCAGTTCAGTTCATTTATTGAGATTGAACCGCAAGCAGCAGCAGCTTCAACAGGCTTCTTTCTAGATAGTCCACGACAAAACAGTCGCTTTATCTTCGATGTTTAACAAACTGAATTTTATTGTATGATGTTCATGTCATATAACATCATCTAGGGTTTGTTTTGTGACATGCATAAATGGAAATATTAGTGGTTCTCTTATCAAAATACAGATAATCATACAGACTTCTGTAAATGTAACTTCGATTATTATAATTACTATGTGGATATTTTAGAATAGGGCCTTTTTAATTTGATCTTTATACAGCGTGTAACGGAAGGGGGGTATCAACCCTGAAGGAGGTGAATGTGCTCATGAAACTCAACAACTTTCCCCAAAGAACATAGGTCGAAATATGAAAAAAAAATTTGGCCCTCCCTTACAAAACTGACTACCAGCTGATTGATTTACTATGGGAGGGCCAAATTTTTTTTTCATATTTCGACCTATGTTCTTTGGGGAAAGTTGTTGAGTTTCATGAGCACATTCACCTCCTTCAGGATTGCTACCCCCCTTCTGTTACACGCTGTATACAGGGTTATTTGTAAAACAACAACCTCTTAAGAGGTCATTGTAATCATTATGAACAACTTTTACTATGGGACCAAACCTGAAAGCTCGAAAAAAAAATCAGCTGTTCCCTACATTTATGTTCGTACGAGTCGTCAAAATGAAGGGAACAGCTGATTTTTTTTTCGTGATTTCAGGTTCGGTCCCATAGTAAAGGTTGTTCATAATGATGAGTACAATGACCTCTTAAGACGTTGTTGGTGTTTTACAAATAACCCTGTATTTTTATAAAGATACAATTTAAAACACTATTTACACTACTAGACCATACTAGACATGATATAAGATAAATTAACCTTAATTTTGATCACGCATTTATCTTAGTCTAAACAACAGCATCTGACAAACAAGCAAGATATCAAGTCCATTTTTTATGCCCACGCAAGCACAATTATGTGTCAATACAAAATCAAAAAGGATCTTACTCTTAATGCCCCCCTGAAGAGTAAAGGTGTCTTCTCATGCAAAGAAGGCATGAGCATTGAACACCACGCTTGCTGAAGGCGTATTGGCGATTTCAGACTTGTATTACTGGTTCTTTACTTTGAATCTTCTTTATTCTGATGCAATAGTAATTTTCTCAATCATCATCAACATCTTTCTCTAAGGTCGCCGGTTTCCAGCGACAACCACACCCTCGCTGCGCTTTCCTTTGCATTTACGCGGGTTTTCTCAATAAACAAGTAGATTTTAGCTTCTGCCATCCCTGAGTGCTGACATGAATATATTTATGCGTAAGCGCATACAGCGTGCATCGGAACGCGGTGCGAAACAAAACGACGCGCGGCCGAAATAGATGCGGCCCGGTCGCTGGCGCTATTTACGAATATTCAGAGTACGGCAGTTGGGTGGGACCCTTCGCGACATTATCTGGTGCACTGCGTCTGCAAGTGACGCTCTATCTACTGCAGCTAATTACGGCCGCTATGGCCCAGGAATGTTTCTAGGGATGCGTCGTCTTCATTAACGGTGATACTAGTTGCATCTCTACAAATTATAGTCAGTCGTTCTTGGTATTCTTCATGTGACGGTTCCTCATATTCTTCGTAACGCTCGCCAGATTTCCTATCATTGTCCCGTATTCGCGAGGGATTATGCAATAATTTTACACTCCGCCGCACACATCCTGTTTTTAGAAAACATAGATGTCCGTGTTTTAATTCCTACATTAGATTTTGTACCGTATTACTCTAATCGATCTATAGATATTTGAATGACCAAACGTCTAATTGGCAGTGTGGGAGTGAGTCGAATGGAAGCGTCGATATGACGTGTGTGTCCCTTTATTAGGTGTCATGTATGACGATCATATTGATTCATATGATCATAAAACCAGTCAATCGCAGCCAAGAGTCATTGATCGGTGGAATTTGTTTGCATATTGTAGGTAGCCGTATTGATATTTATTAGTTAGATTTTGTATGCGAACTATCTCTTTATGATAGATCGCTGATTGGAACTAATCAACAGTCGAATTTATGAATGTTAGATAGCGTTAACATCTATCTAGAAACGAGTTCCGTTTCGATCATGAAATATTTTCAACTGCTTGACGATTAAACTAATAATCTATGTTAAATTCTTGACCTAATGAGAACGCGTTGATTGATGGCAGAGTTCGAGAGTTCAAATCGAGCTAGAATTGAAACTATGGCCTCTGTTGAACTGATGTGGTGATCCTATCAAAACTTTTTAACAGTAAGCAATTTTAGTCCCGGTACACAAGATTAATTTTTGTATGCAAATTATTGGAAGGCAAAGTCGATCCAACAAAAATACCGGATATACGAAATGTTACGTCTATTCGTGTCTTGAGTCTTTTTCCGTGGTCCATGCAAAAAGGTCGGTAATGCAACATGCAGCAAGATGAGGCACGAGCCAAGTAAGTCTGTTAGTTCACGGAAACAACTGACCTACTGCATCGTTTCCTACGATACCCTCGTATGGGATAACATACGATTGCCATTGCCAAGTTTTGTCGAGCTAGTTTTAATAGTCTTTCCAATTGGCGCCCGTAAAGCAATTTGAAATATATCTACATCTTGTGCCAAAAGGACCAAATGGTTTGTAGTAGGTATTTCTCATGAAAATTAAAATTGGTGCTTTATGTCATGTTTTATTTTTAATGCCCTGTGTCAGAACGCCTTCTTGCAGATTAAAATTAAATCCTAATAATCCAAATCTTTGGCTTCTACTGCCTCACTCTACTTTTTCTCGTCTGATTTGATGAAAGACGTTTCAGCGTGAAATTCCTTGACATGTCAAACTTCAAAGTGTCAACGTCTGCGCATTTCAAATATAAATATTTATTCTGTAAACCCATACGCTTTGGCGTATAGAGCAAAGCAAATAGTTAGCAATCTCTTCCCTGTAAGTCAACATATTTCTCAACAGAACGGAAATTAATAATAAATCTAAAAGGCGAACATACCAAGTGGGTTGAATTATATCCCTTTTAAGGAATACCTACATCCTAGAATAGTAACAGCAGCTTTATGTATACTGATTTGCAAATCAATGTCTTCGTCGGCTGTATGTGAAACTGACTCTTGTGTCATTACGATGCAATTAAAAGGTTTACTACCTTTAGTAGACTTAAAGTACGTAACCGTATCTTTGTTCAACGTAATTAAAACTGAAAGCGATATTTGTAAGCAAATGTTCAGTTTTGAAGTAAACCAGTCAGACATTTAATTTATACTTTCCAATAATTAACAAATCTACTACATAGACGACTGTTTTAACCAAGTTCTAATCTTCTCAAGTCTTTTAGATTGTAGTCTTCAAAATTGATTCCGATTTAGACGGGCTTTAATGTAAAGTAGGAATATTAAATATAGGTCAGAGGGAACGTGGTGGTTGGGTTCATCGCCCTGTGCCGGATCGATCCGCGTCCTACTTCCACACAGCCTCGCGGAAGCGGCCTACCCTCCTCCTGCTTGGGTTATGTAAGGACCACTGTAGCCTCTTACAGTACATGTAGCTATTATGTGCCTCCGCGCTTTTGTTAGCTAAGCTAAAAGATATTCCACTGGATGACCGGTGGAATATCTTTTGGAGAATATGGTAGGAGTAGGTGGTAAGAGTGTACAAATTCCGTTCTGCGAGCTAATTGCGTTAGACACAATGGTAATGCCTTTCATTGCGTCATTTACATTGTTAAGAAAGTGTGGCTATTGGGGTTGCAAGATCGCTTTTAACAACAACAAAAGTTAAGAGCCACAAATTGCAATAAAATTGCATGCTAAGACATTCCTTAATTAAATTGCTGGCTACCATGCCCACGATCCTTATCAATGAACTTATATGCCTAGTATGTTTTATTGACGTAAATGATCCAGCTTGATCTCGTCACATTTTCGTTTAGTTGTCTCCCAATAGGCAAAAAAAAAAATTTAAGAAATTAAACGTTTCTTTGTTAACGTTTATTTTATGCTAAGTATTTTTAATTTTAAACCCGCCTCGTCCACAACAACCAAGCTTCCTTTGTTTGCATTTTGTGAAAAATTTTATCCAAGATCTAGTACGCCCTTTGTACGCGCCACGGTTTCTTTACAGTACGGCGTATAAACCGCCCCGTAGAAAAAAGTGTCCGTGAACAAGCTTCCATAGTGATCTATGCAACACTGACGACCGTGCCTACGCACGGCGAATAAACCGTAGTTATTCACGGCAAGAGAAACGTGTGTTAAAGGGCCCTAAGACTGCTAAGTGCTGCTACTGAGACTCCTAACGAAAAATTCAATAATGCTGCTTGTCCTAAGCTTCAAACAAAGAATCCAACGCTAAGTTGTCGCGTATCGTGTGATTTAATTAAACCAAAATATCAGTCGGTGTTAACTATCTTGATGCCTTGACTATCTAAAAGGATTATCTTCGTAATTCTTAAGGAACATCTCTACCCATAAAGATCGTGTTTTATTGAACGGTGTACGATGAGACAAAGATAGTTAATACAGGTCTCAGAAAGCTATAATATATATAGGGTTTGTGCCTGCCCGCCCTCTAGTCTGGCTCTACTGACGTCAGCAGCAGCATCGATCTGTCTGGTTCCATCCCCCTCTGCCTCGCGCCCTGGCTGATGCAACTCGGGAACTTATTGCGATATCATGATCATAGTTTAGGGTAGTTTAGTTTTTGGACCTTTGATCCGGAATGATGATGCCTCATCTGCTGATGTTATAGCTGTTGGGTACATATTCCATTTTATCCGTTTCCCTAACATTAAGTAAAATTTCAATCTGCTTATAGATTTCGTTGCAGTCCCGCCTCCCGACCAATCCTGTGGTTTCTATTTTTTATGAATGCAGTATGCATTACTGGGCCCTCGGCATATTCACGCCCACTGCAGATATTGTTCTCCAAATTTGTGCTCCTTTCATCTCATCGACTTGATTAGAAAGTTGGTAACCAAAGTATGACAATCATACATATTCATACGGACATTTTGCTTTACAGGAAGCTACGGAAGTTTGTTATCTTTAAGAAACCAAATTTATAGGTCCGTTACCTCATTTCTTACGGACATGTTTAAGAAATTCTATTTTAATTCCTTGTTTATGTAATAATTCTTTAGAGTCAATTTACAACGTTGTTTTATGCAGTAACAATGTTCCTTACCAAATGCTTTATTGGCTATTGCGACTATTGCATACATGACTGACCTAGTTTACGACACCAGATTGCGCTAACGGTACTGAAAGTCAATCATTCTGTGGTGCGCCTCGGATTCGCCGCGGGAATTAAAAATAAACACAACCGTGAACAGCTTCCATATCCATTTCTAAGAAACCCTTTCAGCGAGCGGTCATTTCGCGCGACATTTTCTTGCATGTAGGGCTGGGGGGGTTGTTCCCTTTGGGCGGGCGGCTGGAGGGGCGCCTGGGCGGCTCGGCGGGGGGCTCCAGCGTCAACGACCGCCACTCGACTGTCTGCGATCGCGAGGGAACACCGTCCCAAGCTGCACCCGGACGATTCAACTTTCAACTTTCGACATTTTCAATAACGTAGTTTCACAAAGCGTTCAATTTCGCGCGTGTGCACTGGCTCCGGGTGCCTCGTGAAGTCGTCTGTGAAAATTAGCGAGAGAATTGCGACCACTCACTCGTTTGGCACGATACGTTTCGTGCCGGTTGTGTCGCCTACCGTAGTACCGTCGGTATACCTGGCATTTGGCACGTTGCACAACTTGGTTAATCATGTTCGTGTGGAGTATTAAATTATTAGTTCGTCGCGCACGTGTGATGTTTTGTCTGTCGGCGACACGTTGATGGATAATCCGTGGCGTCCGCTCGCCGGTTTGGTGACACATTGCATGTGTGAAAGTTTGTGAGACTGCATCCATCTAAAATAGACGTTTTTATTTAAGAACAATGCTCTAGACGAGCGTCAGGCACTTCCTAGTGCGTTAATGTTAACTATGTTCTTGTAAGACTTTAGTTGTTTTGTGTTTGGATTTTGACTGTTAACTCGGCATTATGGTGCGGTTGGGGCTGGCGATGGTAGTGGGTGTGGCGCCGGCGCTGGTATCGTGGTGGCGCGGGCAGGGCAGCTGGCTGCCTCCGCCGCTGGTGCTGCCCTCGCCGTGCTCGGAGAAGGCTCCCAAGTCATGGCCGCAACAACGCTCGCCGTCCCTGTCTGACTGTCTGGAGAGCAGCAGCGACGAGGACTCGTCGGCTCGATCGATTGTTTGTCTAGTTAGACCTAAATTAGTGAGTACTCAATTGGGAAAACTAGTAACTTGAGTTTAACCAAATATGATTCTTTGCCAAATCTATGTCTAGATTTACTCGTAATCATTGATTGTTACCTTGACAGTACCCAGGGAAAAGTAAGGAAATGTAAATTAATACGGAAACTCAGTATTAACATAAAAAGCCAAAACAAAATTAATCTAAAATCCGTTTCTGGTAGTTCTAATTAAGTAAACATTTATTACATCGTAGGCAGCTAGGTAAACATTTGTTAATGAGGCACTCTCATTACACGTTAATTGCAAATGCAGACGGATTTGCAGCAATAATCAACTGGAAGTATTACAACATCGGATAAGGATATACACAATTACTATAACAGGTTTATACAATAACAGACTTAACGACGACTGCATAAGGAATTTAATGGTTTGGAGATGTAGCACAGAGAATCTCGACCGGTCCGCAAACTGCCGTGAAAGCAGAGAATCTGCATAAAATGAGACATATTGTTACAAGTTATGGCATGCTGCTTCATTACAATCTCAACACAGGCGAGGAACCCGTGTGGTCCCCACAACACAGGCGCCTCGCCCATGAATCACACAGGACGGGACACTTTATTAATTCTAAAAATAAATTCGTCTCGTAAAACTCCCCCCTATCGGTTCTTTTGATTTAGAGCGAAATAATCGTTAACGTTAATTGACTATGCGTGTCCTCGTTGTTAAATATTACCGATAAAACCAAAGCTGTCTGTATTTGTTCATGTTATTGACCAGTTGATACTTTTACGCTTCTCGATTTCATTTATGAAGTACTTGACTTTGCACACCGTAGCAATGGATATGGTCCATTTCAATGTCGCGCCGTTGTTTGATTGATTGTATCAATAATTCAATATCATTAAATGTTTTATCGTTGTTAATAAATAGCCGAGACATCGATCATTCACCTTTGCTATTACGAAAGCGCATTTCACGTGCGTTGGCGACGGCTCCGTAGCAGCAGATGCGTCGCAAATGTCACGATATTTACGTCCGCGTACCGTCGCGTGCGCTCCTCGTCGTCCATCGATCCCGTTCGATCTCCTAACAGTTAATCGTCCGTAATCGGTTTTTACGTAGCTCTGCGGCAGTCGCGTGGCAGCTATCTCAATTATTTTTCCCGCGTGCGGTCAAGTTGCGTTTGCGCAGTTTTTGCGTGCGGTCCTTACCTCTGGCCGAGTGCTCGTCAGTCAGTGTTAGTTTAGTTGGGTTGTGGTTCGGTTTAGTGCGGTGTGTTGATACATGCGCGTGCGGTACCTGTATCAGACGGTTCTAATTTCAAATTAATGATAGTGTAGAATGAGTGATGTCCTCGTCAGGTTAATTGACGCATTTATACCGGATTTATTTATTTATATATGACTTAAGCTACGAAACAGAATCAATAACATCGATAAATCTCTTTAATGTAACGTTTCTAATTTATTCTTTCGATCATTTTGTAAAATTACTAACAGCGCATGATTATAACGTTGACTGTGACCGATTGCTTGATGGCCATCATTATTCATTTATTTATTCCTTTATTTCAAGCAACTAGGGCCCATAGACCATAAAATAAATTAAAGGTCGGGAATAAACGGATAATTTTATAAATGATAAATTATTTTATTGTCTGTAAGTAGGTTTGCACAAACACTTTTACAAGTCAATCATATTTTAAAAACTACCTACGGAGGTCGGCGTTTCCTATGACTAGTCTGAGAATTATAAATTTTATTCTTAGAAAACTGTGCCAAGCAGTAATTTTATATGGAAATAATAAGCATAATATACGGATGGCCCCGAACATAGCCCATGAGTGTAAATTTTTTGAACTAGCTTCTGCTCGCGACTTCGTTCGCGTGAAATTTATTGTTTTAAATATATTCTATGACACTGCATTACCTACTGTAGTTTGCCATTAGTGAAAAAAATTTCGGAATCGCATCAGTAGTTCCGATCATTACCACCCCCTAAATACAAACTCCCAAATTATAGCTTCAAATAATTTCACTTTTGTTAGCTGATATTTAAGAAATGCATTTTTTTTTATTAGTTTCAGTATGAAATAACCCAGAGTCAGACACCCTTAACCGTTTCTTTTTATTACGTAATATGAATCGTTCTCGGATTTTTCAACACTTATTTTTATTGGAATCTCAATAATGACAACTATTCAAATAATGATTATTCACATTTCTGTCGATCCTCAACGTCCACAGCTCTATTATTATCACCAAGAAGCATTAGGGTACTGTTCAAAATTGCACCTTCAGTAAAGGCATTAAGGACCAATAGCAGCTAGAGTGTGGTTTTACTCGTTGAGCATATTATTAGAAGTGTAGTGTAGGGCGGGTATTGTGTCTGATAGTGAAGCCGTGACGTCCTTGTACCTTTGTTTGAGGTCCGCTGTGTGACCGAGAGTCGAGAGCGTACTATTAATATGTACTATTAATATCACACAGGAAATTATAACGTTGTACTTGGTAGAAAGTAAGTGTGAAATCGTAGGATTATATCACGGGATTGTATTCAGTAGAAATCAAACGGATCAAAAAAAAAATTTAACCTTTTCAATATTTAACACGCTTTTATTAGTTTCACCTGTATGTTTGTTTGTATCTAACTGACTCGTTTGGGCTCGATTTTGCCCCACTTTAAGAGATCAGATTTAATTTAAACGTTGTAGACTTATCAACGACCGACGACAATATAATATTTTGATAAAATTAAAAGTAAAAAAAAATATATATATAGTTTAAAAAAACAAAAAATAAATAAAAAGTAATATAGTTCAATAAAACTAAAAACACGCTTTAATAGCAAATTGAACTAAAAATCGGAAAATATTTTTTAAATTTACAATTCTAAAATAAAAATAAATGAAAATTTATTTATTCAAGTAACTAGGACTCACTGTGTTAGTAAACTTAAAAACTATGTTAGTTTATTTACATTTAAATTTATTTCATGCCATGGGAGATGGCACTGCAGTGATTTAGATACTTACAATCAAGCCTGCTAGCGATCATCTTCATGAAAAGAAAATTAAATTTCATTGTAAAAAAGCGTGGAACCCTTGGTTCAAGGTGGCGCGGAAAAGAGTTTCTAGAAGGACACAGGAGGAGGCCGGAGGGGACGGCGGGCCGGGGACGACGACTTGTCGGAGGCCTTTGGACAGGATGGGACAGTATAAGCAAACAATGGTCTTTAAAATGCGTATATTCTAAATCTTAAATGATTACGAAATAGAACAGGTTTTAGATCACTGTGCTAACCTTGATTCGTTAGCCTTAAACTTTTGACCTTAGCGTTTTTGCGATTACAAATGCATAATTCAATAAAGAAGCATACAAATTGCATGACGACTTGCGCTAAGGTTGGCTTACAACGCACTAGGCAGCTAGACTAAACTGACTAACTTACTGAACAGCTAGGTGCACCAGTGGCCTTAGCTGTTCCCATTAACGTCCATGTTAGTGGCATTGTGCAAGTCGTGCTTTGCTGCTTCTTTTTATCGTGGCAATAGACTCAACTGTTTTATGACCAAAAAGCCAAAGTCAACTGAACTGACAACTCCAGGTTTTAAATAAGGCGAACAACAGAGCTGTTCAGGTCGCTCGGGCTTTGCTGACAAATGCATTAACTGACTTAGGTTGTAAAGAACTTGATATTTTGTTTACGCTATCATTACATAAGATGGTCAGCAACATCCTCCAGCAGCAGCATAACAGCATATACTGTTGTCACTGCTGGGACACACGCCTCCTTTCTGTGAAAAGGAGGGGGACATAATACACCACGCGGGCCCAGTGCGGGTTCTCCTCCGAAACCCCTATAAGACTATTTTCTGCTATCTTCAACCTCTTTGCCCCAACGTGGTTGTTTCTTGCAATATTGTGTGAGCTTTATTAGGTGAGGTAGGCCATATTAAGCAATAACCCGATTGTGACTTTTAATTCTAACAGAATAGTACAGACGCCAGCACATCAAGCTACCCGAAACTGTCAAATTTTCCGAATCAACTTTGAACCTTAAAGTTCAGTAATAAAGTTGAAAATCTATTACAGAAATTTGACAGACTGTAGTAGCTTGATGTGCTGGCGTCTGTACATTAAAACTCGCTGCTGCAAACTGCAATGCAATAACTTAAGAAATGAGTCTTTTTTATGAACCGTAAAATATACAGCTTGGTTAATCAGCCCGCAACTAAACATACGTAACTGTATTGCACCATTTTAACTTCCCTTAGAACATGCCCATAGCTTGCCCAAGCTTAGGTAGGTACTTCTACTTCATACAGCTGATATGTAAGTACTAGTAGCGTGTCCTGATGTAATAAGCGCAAGTTTTACCAACAATTTACCGATTTTATAGCTACATCGTAAATAGCAACTGCTCACGAAACTATTGATGCGCTGCCGATCGTTATCGAAAACCGAAACCGACTAGTCAGCCTGAAGATATTCTCAATTTCACTTTGGCATAATAATACATATACCGAGGAGCACTGAGGACCTAGTATTTCAATTATAGTCAATTTTTTCAGCAACATGAAGTGAGGACAGCGGATTCTTCTAACCTTAAATGTTCACTGTTGGGAGAAGACCTCTTGCTCCCATTGTTTTCTTTTACATTTAAATACATAATCTGAAAAAAGGTTTACGATACGATATGAATATGAGGCAGTATTCTCGGAGATAAAAACACAGCTTTCTGTTACGTCATGAATGTCATGATTCTAGGTTTCGACAAAATCCACGATAAAGAGACATTTTATTATTTTACTGCTGAAATCGAAAGTAACACAGTCGATCTAAAAAACTCAACAAGAAAAGACGAGAAGTTTCGCTAGAATGATTATTATTGGCAAACCACATTTCTTCAGCTGCTAATGTTCATTAACTTCTTCTGCAGCTTCCCGGATGAAGCAATTAGGTATATAGATGAAATTTGTATTTTACGGTCTGTCTTGGATATGCTGGAAGGCTTTCTCACATGTTTTCTTAAATTATCACGTAAAAATTTGAAGTACATTAAACTTGCTGGGGTAGCTGCGCGGTGCGGGAGGGGTGAAGTTGTCGAATCACTGGCTCTCGCATCACATCGACCACACCCTTCCAGCACCGCGTTGCTACCTCAGGCAGTCTCAGTTAAGCGGTCGGGCTATAGATTGTAATTCATTATTAAGAACCTGGTTCTCTTTAATAAAGGATAAACAAATCTGAAAATCAAATATAATATATAATACAATAGAGTGAGGTATACCCAGTAGGTGAAGCAGTAGCATCATTGTGTAGCTTCGATTATTATCATTCTATCAGACTGCACTACCACTTATTGGTGCACCTTCTCGTTCTGAATACGTAGTCAGCAACTCCTAATGATGGAATACCCGAACCGATCTGAGCACACCCTCTTAAGGGATCTCTCAGTATGGTCATTTGATCATAATTATATCAGAACTCTCTTGAAGTCATCGTTGGTCTATTCTTATAAGTTTACAAAGTCCCTTTATACAAATTGAGTAGAACTGACACTACGAGATTGATTGAGAAAAATCTTCTTAACTGCGAACATCAATATTTTATTCATAAAAATAAATATGACACGCTTATGATTGCTTATCGGTACTTATTGTAATATTGTATGTAGCAAGTTTTCCTGTGATAAATTCAATGTCACTAGTATTGGCATTGTTTTACTGTTCATGTCATTTGTCATATTAATGTATTAAAAACTAAGTGGTTTTAATAGATGTAAAGCACATCTGTTTAATATACACTTTTTTTTATTTATTTGGAGCTATTAAGTACATGATTTTAGAGCTTCAATGACACCGAACTGATTTGGCTTCCTTAATGCAATTACTTCAGCACGGAATCAAGTACTTATCTCAAAACGATAACGGTTTTTTACGGCTATGTTATTTTTTTATTTACCGCTAACCGGAAAACATTTTGCTAAGTGATTAAGCTCCATAATATTATTTCCTCGCCGAGATTGGTTTTGCTGACCAAAACAATGCTCAATTTTAGTCAATGCGCGTTTCACGCGACTGGACGAAAGATGCTCGGACCGTCTACACATAGCGATCGCCTCGCTATACAGTGATTCATGACTTGAACATCGTTAGGAGTTATTCGAGGATACAGAACATAACTAATACCCACTATGAATGCCATGCATTGTGCTATGCTTCAGCAAAGAGAAACGGCGACATGAATGCGGCACATTTGATCTAGGCTCTCACGCACTCTGGCGTAGACTTGGTATTTCGCTCTGCGTTTGTTTGACAAATAACTTTTTTTGCAAAGGTCCGTTTTTTTTTTACCCAGGATGTTCTGCTCACAAAATTTCTAGTGCTTCGCTGCCGGAATTTTAAATTTCCGATATGTACTTAACAATGCGTTTTATAACGAAAGCGATAGCTTACAGTGCGGTGTGACGAGCGGCCCAAGCATGGCGGTCACTCGCAGTCGGTCGCAGACGTCGCCGCAACCACACGCGTGCTGGTGGCCCTAGCTTGGCAATTATAACGATCGCGCGCATAACAAGTCGCGTTCTCTTAATGATTCAATTCTATTGTTCTTTGAGATACGTAAACATACACAAACATTCGTCGTGATAAGTGCTTCTAAAGAAAACGACTTATTGCTATCAAAACAAACAGCAGATTGGTTGACGCTAAAATAAAGAATGTTGGTCAAGGAGCGTTTAATAAAGTGGAAAACATCGCCGATAAGATAAAGCTATAATACCTCGACAATAAATGTTATCGCGCTTCGCAATAGAGTGCAGTTCGAGAAGAGCACAGTGCTAAAATTGCGTCCTTCCTTTCTATTCAAGCGGCAGAGGCGATGCTGCAATCTAGTCGCCTGCGCACACACAACATTTGTTGACGCATGCCGCACATGTTAGAATTCAAAAACACCGCGCACCTCCGTTTGTGTATTTTCTACGAATAAGTGCAACAATACCTGACGGGTAATCAGTGACGTTCATCATGGGACAGCGCTCAGAAGTGGCCACGCCTGATAATAGTGACGAGGAGAGCGGGGATGCCTTCACTGACGGAGATTTTGGTGATTCCGATGACGAGACGATCGTCGAACGCCTTGATGAAGCTAAGCCTGCTCACATACCGATAAATGAAGCTGTAAAGGATGATATTCAGAAGAGTGCTGCTACTAATGGTCACTCTAATGGTAGTGTAGATGAGCAGCCCATAATGAATGGGCGTAAAAATAGTGAAGCTCATTCAACTGATATGGAAAACCAAAGCTTAGTACTATCGGATTTGCGCCGAGATTCACACGGCGATCAGAATCCTTCAATCGTTGGCATTCTCGGTGATCAGCAGAATCATGTACGTATGGCAAATTGTTAAGTGTTGACCTCATAACCTTCTTTGAATTTTGTATTGTGTCATGCTATATCCAAAATCTTTTCCGTTTCCCAAAACGATTTGCAGGTGAGTCACGTCCATCTGCTTATGGCTTCCCTTCCTTTTACTTACCATAATGATTGTGTATGCGTACTTGTAGTAATTTAAAGGATAATTTAGTTAATGGCCACAAACACGCCTAGTTGGGAATTATCTTATCTCAGTTTACATGTTTCGCTACGCTTTGTGTGATTTGAAGGTCGCGGCCAAATATAAGTTGTCTCAGGTGAACATCATTTACTTTAGTCCCCGTTTTGTCAGTCATATGTAGTATTCAAGTGTTTTTGTGGAAAATAGTACAAGTTGGCACATTAAGCGTTATATAAGGTATAATATTGTCGTGACTGTGTGATTTGTATTGTTCCGATACTCTCGTGGTCTGGTTAGAGCTCTGTATTGTATAGTATGTTCGTACTCGCGCCGGTGCTGCGGTGAGATGACCTCGTGCTGCTAGATTGCATCGATATGACGCTTCCGGAGAGCTTGTTAGCACTCGGCTGCAAACTCTTGGTCCTTTATGTAAGTCACCTTTTCACCTCTAAATAAATGAACTAGAATAACGAATTTCAATTTGGCATTGATTCTTATATCATCCTTATACCTGTTGGCATGTTGTAATACATTATGTTTATTATAATTATGGTCAGTACACACGTGACATCAGCTATGAACACTTGTGTGATGGTGTTGTCACGCCTGATGACCTCATAGCGCAGACATAGCCTCACCATGTCACCGCTGCAGCTACTATTCTGTCTGGCCACCCGTGTTTTGATCCTTTATGTAAGTAACTAAGCCTTGATTAAAGACATAACTGAACGTCTCGAACAAGTTTTCGCGGACGTATTAATTACACAGATCTTGTGACTGTTTCGTCAACCACAACCGTCATATTTATGTCCTTGTTGTCCTAACTTTAACGATTTGAATGATAATGAAGGGTGTCAAAATGATTTTTTAAAATCTTGGAATGTTATCCGTAATGTGCTAATTATTTCCGGTTAGGTGTTTAGTTTAACTAAATTTATTGTGTCATCTCATCGACTAGCATGAATTCAACAATAGCATTACTGGGATGTTTTCATTCAACACGTGTGCCTTGCTTTAGCAACATGTTGACGATGTGTGTGTTCGCTCACTGCTCGCTTCCATGTTCCGAGTCCGACACATCCTTGAGTTATAATTATGTTTGTATAACAATATAAACAACGTTAAGCTAAGCAACAGCGACGATTTGTCACGCAGTGTTCACCCGTTGTCTTCCCAAGTATGACATTCATTCTTCACAGTTAAATGACTCTGTTTACAATTCTAAAGACATATTACAAAAATACCAATTGATACCATAGCAGACGCCACGAATTTCTGCCCACGTATTTGTAAAGATTTCTTTTTTTCTGTCACCGTGGATTCCTAACATAAAAACAAAAAGACAAAGTTATGCAACAGGTGATGATTAGTATTAATAAGACATTACATTTCGTTGAGCAATCAAACAACTACCGGAAATGAAAACAGTTAGTTGCAGCCTTTGTACCTTTTTGTGTGAAAAGTTTAAATAAATGAACCATGAAATTGTCAGACAAATAGCATTTAGCTAGCATTATGCGACGATTTTGTTGTTAAAATCAAAAGCGATTTACAGCTTGGTAAATAGGCTATTAGATATAAATGGAATGGGACCATAATCGCTTTATCTTTCAATCAGATTGAAGTGCATTAGCAATAAAAATGTCGAAGGATTGGTAAACACCACTGACGGGGTTGGCAACCTGCCGCTGCGCCCGCGCTCGAGATTATCGCCCTTTAACTGGCACACCTCTGTTTATCCTTGCTAGTCAATAAACTATCATTTCTATTTACAATTAGTCAATTGGTTTCTAACGGCGCAATACTAGTACATTATTTATTTATCGTCCATATCGGGGCAGCTACTTTACCGTTTAATCCTCCCAAGTCGTCACCTCCTTGAAGCGAATACTCCTCATTTGGCGCGATAGCTTCACCAATTGAGTCGTCCACGTGTTTACAAGGACCGGCGACCGTGGGGAATGACCGTCGTATCCTTAAAGCATTGTGTTCAAGGATGATGTCACCACCGCCGGCTACACACATTTTATTTACTTTGTGCCGTGTGGTGTGAATCACATTTTTAATAAATATTTTGTACTGAAAATGTTTGATAGCAGCCGCTATGACGTAACCCGTAACGAATCTTCTGCAAAACTACTGTAAAGATTTTCAATAGCAGTTTCTTAGAATGTTTTATCGCATTTTTTTCGTTATCACATTTTGGTTGAGCTCATTCTGTAATCGATTCGTGCATTAACCGATTGTGATATCTTTTGTTTTTAGGGTTTTTGTTCGTCTTACGTCTTGGCTTGGCTACTTTTGGTGTTAGAACATTGCTTTGTGGGCTCTTGTGTTATGTTATTCGTTCCATAATTTTGATCTAGATGAGCTACAACTTTTGGAGCAGCTGCGCTGCATCGATAAATGTAGTATCATGGTAAAAAATCTGTTCTCCTCGCGTTGCGTGTATTTTGCATGCCGGTTG
The DNA here is from genome assembly GCA_949629135.1 of Eremobia ochroleuca. NCBI lineage: Eukaryota > Metazoa > Arthropoda > Insecta > Lepidoptera > Noctuidae > Eremobia > Eremobia ochroleuca. The sequence continues at coordinate 2,360,654 of OX451396.1, read as the reverse complement.
TAAGTGATGGTCGGAAGACTCAAGATAAGGCTGTAAAAATAGTTGACTGCGATGCGAACTTAGGAAGGGCAGGCAGTGTTATCGCATTGTTACGCCACCGCTTCCCGTCACCCGCATTTTACTGTTACTTTAAACTTCACGCCCGTATGCATGAGGTCGACCGCGCATAATTTTCACATTATAACACTTTAACTATCAAAACACTTTACCCTGAGCATTTTTTTTTTCAATTTATGCATAAAGAATTTAGTCACATTGTTATTTAAACTGACACTGCGTGAACAAGGACCAATTCGTTAAGTTTATTTTGTCTTTCTGCCCATAATCTTCCGATTGTTGTATTTCGAATATCGATTCAGCAGGATTATTGGATTATCAATTGAACAACTGCAAATGACACAAGGACAATAAACAAAAACAATGATAGCTGACAATGATCAAAAGACTGATGTACTTACAAAGCAAAAGAACATCATGTCCCTATACTATTTGGTTTCTCATAGTTGCATAAATTCAATTATTACACTCCAAAATCTTCCTATTTTATAAGTCCCCAAAAATATTTTCACAAATGTGATGTGTGCCTTGGTCTGGGCAGACCGATAACGGAGCAAGCCCATGGCTCATACCCACGCACGCTGAGCCGTGCTTTACGACCCCATCATTGTCTCACGCCATCAAAACACTCACATTCGCTCCGTCCATTTCAAACTATTTACCTAATGGAACTCTTGACGTGACGGAGTTTTGAAAGTTTCTACCGCAATCATTTTAATTACCATCATTTGGAAATGGTTATAGCCCTAATGTTTGTCGTAATTATGTCAATTTTGCGTAACGCTCATCGTTGTAACAGGTTGATCTACGCACTAGTTACTAGTTAAGCATGTTTTAAAACTAGGTCAGACGTAATACTTATCAAATTCAACGGCATTGTACTAAATTGCCTATTATTTACCAATGCGATCACATCGATTTCAAATAAGGTACTACATGGTGGGCGATTGTTGTTAAATCGACTCAAATGAAGCCTTTTTCAATGTGTTATCTGTAATCTTTATTTAGTCGTGATTTCTTGGCGCAAATATTTTGGAGATTGTACTATCTACTTTAGAAAACTTCCTTCACTGAATCCCCTATCCTGATTGACAGCATGAGAAGCTAATCTCCAGGTCGGAGTACACTATGACGTTCACCGTTTACTTCCTCGCCGTGAGGTGTAATTAATAGCTCGCTTCCGACACTCTTTCAACACCTTCCTTTCATAGTAATCATGTAAGGTCGTTAGCACATCGTATACAATTCATACGTGTTGGAGTTTTTAGTTCTGTTTTTACTTTCGATGAAAGAGTTAATGATAACTTATATCGAACCTGTGTTATTGGGCTTTTCCATTAGGAATTTCTCAGTAGCAGCCCGATGCCTATGTGATATTGCTGACATAGAAGCCTTATTGGCCTCGTTCAGGTCTTTTTTCGTGTTATTTATGTTGTTTTTTTTGTAGTTTTTAGGGTTCTGTAGTCAATAAGGAACCCTTATAGTTTCGCCATGTCCGTCTGTCCATCCGCAGCTTAGCTCAGAGACTCTTAGTACTAGAAAGCTATTAGAGCCAAGAGAAAAGCTGTTAGAGCCAAGTGTCCCCCTAGAGTTGAGCCCTCTTGTTATTAATATTGCGTTTCAGATTAATTGTGCAATACCAATAACTGATATCATCGGATATTTATTGATTCAACATGTTTTGGCAAAACGGAAATTATAAAAATCAATAGATTTTGCCTATAAACAACAACATTCAGCAATGATACGCAGTTCTGAATGGAAACTTTTATCCATGAGAACTCCTGTTCACATTTTGTTCTTGGGCTAAAGAATCAGTCAGACTGAATAAATCCATTAGGTATAGAGGTAGCAAGTTAACCAAGACTATAGCATAAATAGCGCACTTAACGCCTTCAACACAGATTACACTAACCGATGTGCGTGCTAATTGGAGACGCGTAACTTACGACCACGATGTTCCGCCCACACCACAGTTTGCTGCGCAAGCGCAGCCTCACTACTGGCAACGCTTTGAAATATCATATTAAATTAATTAATCAGCCGTTAAGATCTAAGCATGTGTTTCGATCCCCTCAATGTTTGCTGCCAACTGATGTAGTTTGAATCATCGATGATATGAATTTATCTTGTTCAGTTCGCTAGACGAGACGTCTACGTCTGCCTGGGTAAAGCGGCGACCAGCTAATCTTTTTATTAAATTTAGTAGTAACGCGGCCATTTTTAAGTAATTATTTTAAGCAGAACAGGTCATACTGAAGTACAGTTCAGGTATACCGGAACCTTATTAGTCTATCTAATTTTCCCTGTGTGTCAACCAAACAATTTTGACTAATTCCTTAATACCTGGGTGGATCCTCGTGTCTAAAATCTCATGCACTGAAGGTTTCAAGTAATATTGTTTACAAATCACCTATAGTATCGAAACTTTTCATGTGTTTCTTCCAGGCAGAGCAGCGGTTAGCAGCGCGACGAGCAGCTCGGGCTGAAGCGCGAGAAATACGCATGCGTGAGCTGGAGAGGCAGCAGCGCGAACAGGAAGATCATGCCGACAAGGCGTACGATATGTATGCCGGCAAGACACCAGGTATACATATAGGTTTGACTGTGCGACCGTTGTTTTTTAACTATTCCCACGATGCAACTTGCAGATGCTCAAATAAAAAATACAATGCTGCAGCACATTTTGGCGCTTGAATAACGTTGATAAGGCGTTGTTGGTAAACGTTTATGAAATCTTTGGGCAGTAAGTTCTTCCTTGTTCAATAATTTTTTTATAAAATGTTTACCTATCATCATCATCATCATCATCTTCCCGCCCTTGTCCTATGTAACTTGGGGTCGAGCAACACGTGTTCTTCTTCCATTCTCCTCTGTCAACCGTCATGCTATCATTCACTACCTTTTTCATATCATTCCTCACACAATCCCCCATCCTATTGGATACATCAATCAGACTGGCTGACTATGCAAACACCAAATGCCACCTAAAAAAAAAAGCTATTGTTTAACATTTGAATTGACACCAGAAAAATATGACAGTTCAGCATCTTCCTATCACTTTTTTTTCTTTATGTTTTTTAATCTTCCAGTTAGTACTAAATCGTGTAAGAAATAGCATTACAGCATCATTTGACTATTATGAACTTCAAGATAAGTTAATCTCTACGATGATGTGTTCCTTTTTGCAGAGACGGTGGGTCGTCGAGGCGCTACGAGGCTGACGGCGCTCAGCCCGGCCGTACACTCACCGAGACGAAGCTCTGAAGACTCCGTTGATGATGGTTTCAACATCAAGGACCTTAGGGTACGTAGCGTTACTGAACTTAACCCTGAAACTGTGTGTATTGTCCGGTTTTCGGAACCTTTACGAACGTTTTTCGCGTTTCTGACATCAATGCGAATATTGGTCAGCAAACACGATAATAACATCAGAATGAATACCGCAAACAAGTATAAATGTTTTTAGTAGCTGTATTATATTTTTTTTACGACTGAGCTGGCTTTCGAAATTCTTGGAGAATCAATGACGAATCTTGAGTAATTTATTATCTACAAGCCGTGAGTTCCGTCCAATTTAACCCCTTACGAATTTTCAAAAATAATTTCTTAGCACCTTCGTTGTATAAGGAACTGTTGTCCAACATTTCATGCTTCTAGAACCAGCCGTTTAGGCTGTGCGTTGTCTGACATGAATTTAAGACTTTTTTAAAGTAGAATTATGACTTTTTTGAAGACTGACCTAGTATTCGAGATCCCTGGAGGAGAATCAATGAAGTAGCTTTACCAATTTAATATCTATTCGACTAATAAGGTTCCTTATGTTTCCAGCATGAGTTAAAAGAGGTGGAGGAGAAGTTCCGCAAGGCGATGATCCTAAACGCGCAACTCGACAACGACAAGGCCGCGCTCGGCTACCAGTTGGAGCTGCTCAAGGATAGGATAGAGGAGCTGCACGAGGAGTACGCGCAGCTGCAGGTAACAATCATGTGATAATGGAGTCATAGGTTATTCCATATAATGTCAGGTTCATAGCCTAGAAAATTAGGCTGAGAACGATTACAATGAAGAAGTAATTTTTTATAAGACAACGTTTTTTTAAATATTATTTTGTCTGTCATGGATTTCTGCAAAGTAACGCCTTATTCTATATCTTTTTTGAACGACTATTATTAAAATGCTCTCTCTTCACTTCAACCTCGGGTAGACAAGGACTATCGTTGTGTAGGAGTACACTGAGAAGTTACGTGAAGTGAACATTTGGAGACACCAAAGATACGATCTGATACAAACACTGTTATTTATAATTAGCTGCATCTTGCGGTTTGACCCGTGTAAGTTTCGGTTCCGTGGAAATATCGGGATAAACAATAAGAGCTTAAAGTAACAGCTATCAAGTTTTATTGCAATTGATTCATTAGTTTTTGCGTGAAGAAATAACAAACATATTATACAGTATATTGCCCGCTGCCGCGTGGGGCCACAACGGCCACTTTTGTTTAGATTGACATTTTTAAATTCGTGAATAGCTTTTGAATGGAATGACCGATTTGAATAATTCAAAAAGTAATCTGCAGGTATTGAAACAGGTCAAAACAGGTCTTGAATACGAAATTATTTATTTGGATAAGGAATTAATACAAAAGTATGGATAACATGGTCTGATTTTGGTCGGCATTTCTATCAACTTTTAAAATGTAAAAAGTTGTTATAGTCACATTACTACAATAGTTGGACATATGGTATCGCAAAGTTTTTTGTTGATGATTTGGGTTTTATGTCGCCAGATTAGGGTTAAATTCACC